>JAFLJL010000506.1:47500-69551 GCA_018398815.1 Conus ventricosus | reverse complement strand
AATTCCTAATTTGTGAATGGGGGGCTAATTTGTTTTCTCTAGCCCTTCTTCTATTTTTCCTTTTGATGTTGCTGCTACTCGGCTAAAATTTTCGGTCCGGATTCCGTTCTACATCATTGCCAGCAGTAATCTTTTCCGTAGATATGAAGGGTTCACCGTCAAAAAGATTGTCCCCAAGGCACACGTAAGCACACTTGGACTGCCCCTTTCATACACTTCGTTGTTGTTAGCCACGTAGCAGTGGTTTTTTTTACGTCAATCCATGACTCATCATATCGGCGTGTTTACATAAAATCGAACTCGTTCGGGGTACCAGAGGGACTGTTTTCCCCTAGTCGACGCTGACTGCATACCGGCCAAACGCGACAATAGTCATCTCCAATGCACATCTTACCACAGCGCAAAATAGCACAGCCCCAATGCATCCCCACAGAATCTCCCTCACCCCCACAGCACTTTCGATCGGTCGCCATTTTCTCTGCTTATTTTCAGTTTTGTTGACCCACCAAAGAGGCCTATCCGCTCTCCACTGGGCCAGTTCCACCTTCTTGCCCTAATTCACTTTTACTAATATTTGCTGTCTGCTTCCCAGTACTAAACAACTGCTTAGACACTTCCACAAGTAAAAACACTGATTTCATCGAGACCTCACATCAACTTGCTTTCTTTCCGCCATCTTGTTGCGCACCGAGAGAGAGAGAGAGAGAGAGAGAGAGAGAAGAGAGAGAGAGAGAGAGAGAGAGAGAGAGAGAATCATAGTATAGGAAATACGATTCCGGAGGCAGAGAGAGAGAGAGAGAGAGAGAGAGAGAGAGAGAGAGAGAGAGAGAGAGCGAGATAGAGAGAGAGGAGAGGAGAGAGAGAGAGAGAGAGGAGGAGAGGAGAGAGCGAGAGCAAAGAAGAGAGAGAGAGAAAAAATTTAATCATAATGTAAGAAATACGATTCTGCAAGGCAGAAACAAAGAAAAGAGAAGAATAAATTGAAGTCTTGCTGCTGCTGCTGCTGCTGCTGCTGCTGCTGTTTGTTACTGTTGCTTTTTTCTGAACTGCGTGTCTCATGCATCTAACGAACTCGGGGGCTGCTATTGCTACCCCCTGCTATTAGTACAACTACGATTTGGTGCTTCTGGCGTTCGTAATACTGCTGCTGCCCGTTACTGTCTGACAGGTACTACTCAGCGCTGATGTTACTAAGATGCTTTGACTCTCCTGTTGTTATGGTTTCCATTGCTGCTCCTCCAGTTGCTGTTCCCGCTTTTTTGCTGCTGCTGTTGCTGTGCTGCTGCTGCCTCCTCCTCCCCTCCTCCCCTCCTCCTCCTGCTGCTACTGCTGCAACTATACTTCGCCATATTACTACTACTACGCTCTGCTACTGCTCCTGCTATTGCTACTACTACTACTACTTTTTTTTTTTTGTGGCATCATTATCGGATCAAAGGAGCACCTAAGGGCGTACTTTTTTTTTTTTTTCCCTAAGGCCGAAATCCACCTCTTCATTTTTTTTGGTGCTTCACTTGTCCTCTTCATCGCCAAAAAAAAAACAAAAGCGAAAAAAAAAAATAAAAACAATTTCCACTACTTTCTTTTTTTTTTTTTTCTCTCTTCTCCAACCAGTCTCTTACACACCATGCAATGTCTGTATGTTCTCTCAAATGGACATATTTTTGCTGATTTAAGTGTATTGGCGTTTGATACAAAGTGTCTGGGTTTGTTAATGTTCTAATGTGTGGTGTATTGGCGCTTTCACTCTGTTAATGTGCTGCTTATGTAAAATAGAACAATATACATAAAACAAAACAAAACGAATTATTTTCTTTTCTTTCAGTTTTGCCAGAGAGAGAGAGAGAGAGAGAAGAGAGAGAGAGAGAGAGAGAGACAGAGAGAGAGAGAAGTCGGAATTTTATGTATGTCGGCCTTTGGCCACTCTACATGGAGGTACCAAATGGAAATGGAAGTGGTGGGCTGGGGAAGGGAGTCAAGGAGATGGGGGCGAGCAAGGAATGAGGAGGGTGGGGGTGGAAGGAGAAGAGCGAGCGAGAGAGAGAGAGAGAGAGAGAGAGAGAGAGAGAGAGAGAGAGAGAGAGAGAGAGAGACAGACAGACAGACAGACAGACAGACAGACAGACAGACAGTGGGGAAAAAGACGAAGAAATGCTAATAGACGCTTCAGAAATGTACATCAAACGTTCAGAAGTCTGGCGGATGAGGAATGTAGTTGGGATTATAAGAGAAGAATTCAAGTTACAGCTCCCGTCGCTGTGACTCCCAAACCTGTAGACACTCCCGGTAGTCATCCTTGAAGAATAAAGGCGAAAAGGACTGCAAGGACGACCCTAGGAGAGGTGACAAACATGTACACGAGACTAAGACTAGGGTCACCTAAGATCTCGGAAATTGGCTATTCCCCAAAGATGCTACCCTTATAGCGAAAAGGAGGTCTACAAGGGAGACATGAGGAAAGCCAAGAAGCGAGATAATAAGTGTGTGTGTGTGTGTGTGTGTGTGTGTGTGTGTGCGTGTGTGTGTGTGTGTGTGTGTGTGTGTGTGTGTGTGTGTGTGTGTGTGTGTGAGTGTGTGGTGTGTGTGGTGTGTGTGTGTGTGTGTGTGTGTGTGTGTGTGTGTGTGTATGTGTGTGTGTGTGTGTGTGTGTGTGTGTGTGTGTGTGTGTGTGTGTGTGTGTGTGAGTGAGTGTGCGAGAACGCGCATACGTGTGTGTGTGTGTGTGTGTGTGTGTGTGTGTGTGTGTGTGTGTGTGTGTGTCTGTGTGTCTGTGTGTGTGTCTGTGTGTGTGTCTGTGTGTGTGTCTGTGTGTGTGTGAGCTTGGGCGTGCTAGAGCATGTGTGTGCTTACGTGCATGCGCGAGTGTGCGTTGTGTATACATGTATACAATGGTTGTCAGCCATACAGCTCTAGGAATGAACAGGTATTAGCAAGGACCTGTGTTATTAAGAGCAAGTTTATACATGTGTTGGCATCCGTTAGTCTCGGAGACGATGGATTTGCGCCCTTTGCGAATGTTTCAGTTGGTCATGCAGCATCTGCTGTGGCTGTATAGACCCACATGGGAGTGGCAGTCTCTGCTGCATTTGATGCACTTGAAGGCCGAGTCAGCTGCTGGCAGCAGCTGCTTGTTCTTTCTCTGTGCGCGCTTGTCATCGGCAAGCTTCCGGAGCTTCTCTTCGCCAGTTTCCAGCCCAGTGTTCACAGTGTGTCTCCAGCTGGATCTGTCCCGAGCAAGCTCTTCCCAGGTGTTGGTGTCGATGTCGAGAGCCTTCAGGTCGCGCTTGCAAACATCCTTGAAGCGGAGTTGTGGTCTTCCAGTTGTTCTTTTGCCAGAGGCAAGCTCTGCGTACAAAATGTTTTTTGGGATCCTCCCGTCGTCCATTCACCAATGACCAAAGCCCCCTGGGGGCACCTGACGGAGAAGAGGGGTCATGCTGGGAATTTTTTTGCCCCAAGACAACTTTTGTTTGTCCACCGTCATCCTTTTTTTTCCCAAGTATGCCCGGAGAAAAGCGTGGAAGGCATTTACCTTTCCTTGTAGGCCAGGCCAGGATTCGCTGGCGTACAAAAGGTGCTTAGCAAAAGGGGCTCGTACACAGCAATCTTGGTTTAAATTTTTAACATCGTTGTTCCACACTCCGGAAAATCGGCCCGGGGTGGTGAGCTTCCAACCCTTCTTTTGTTCTCCTACCAAGGAGAGTTTGGTGGGGTGGAACCGAGGTACGGAACTGGTTAACAGCCTTAATTCAGGGTTTTAGGTGTGGCGGGTTGTTCAGATCCTACCTCAAATTCGTTTTTTTAAGCTTTTGTCAGGCCAAATATCAAAAACTTTTGCAAAGCTTCCATCAGACTCGTAACTTCTTCGGTGTGGGGGGCCCGAGCACGCCCATCTGAAAACAGCATGTCCTGATGGTCCTACCCGTACTTTGTCTTTCCCTTCGCCGAGCCGGGTTTTAAACATCGCCTCGATGGTTTTGAAGGTAACACCCTCAATTGATGTCCCAAAGGCGGCTTCAGCGGGACCGAAAAAGATGCCGAAGGGGGTGGGACGGGGGACCACCCCCTGTTTGCTCCATGGATTTTAAAGGGCACTGAGTCAGCCTCGTACTGCACTGTCCCTTTCATGTTGTCGGGGAAAGACGGGATCACACTCAAAATTCTTGGGGGCCCTATCTTCGCGGGGACTTGAAGGCCCGTCTTGTGACAAACAAATCCTTGGCAGTCATGAAGCCAGAAAGGGGGGGCTTGTTGCCTCTGATTTTTTTCCAGCGTCTGAGGGGAAAACCATGTCGATTTTTGTCTCCCGGCGGAACCCGCACTGCGATTTGGGGTACCTTTTTCAGCGACCCTCGCACCTGTTCGGGACGACTCTTGCAAAAACTTTCCCTCTGCCGGGAGAGATATTCCTCTTAGTTTTGCAGTCACTTTTGTCGCCTTTTGTTTTTGTATAATGTGACAATATTTGGCACTCTCATGTCTTGAGGTACGCTCCTTCCCCCAGCACTGAAAAAGGGGGGGTGTCAATGTTCGGCATCACCCGGGCCACACTTGATGATTTCTGGGGGTATGCCTTTCCTGTGCTTTTCCCTGAGACGGGCCAAAAATTTGCTTTTTCTATTTTGCCAAGGGGGTTTCTCATCCAGTTCCCCATGAGGGGGAGGGTTTCAAGCACAAGGGGCCTCATGGGTGACGGGGGTTTGTCTGGAGTACAATTGGAAAAGTTCCACCCATCCTCCTCTGCTTGTCTTGTCCTGGATTTCTGCCCGTGGCGATTTCATGGAGCTGTAGTTTCTTGGGGGGGCCTTTTGCTTTTTTGAGCCGTCATATCCCTTAGTTTCCGTATACCGATGTCGGATTTTTGACTAGCGGGACCATAATCTTTTGCGCATCCCTTCAATCCTGTACTTTGCCCTTTCGGATCTGTACACCGCGGGGTTTTGGCGGGGGATCGCTTTGTTTTCCCGGTGGGCGTGCGGCGTTCTTCTGTGGCTGGAGTAGTGTGGGGGTTTGGGCCCAAACCTTCTTTTTTCTTGGTCTGTTTTTTTTTCCAAAAAATCTTCAGGCATTTCTGTGTACTGTTTCTCTGATTGGCCCCACTCCAGGCTAGCCCCGGGAGGATCATCAACTTGGGAGAGGGCTTGGGGAAAATTCCCGGGCCCCCCTTTCAGGAGTTGGCTTGTAACATCGTTTGCGGGGTTTGTGGGGGCCCTAGAGCGATGACTTCTTAGGTGGAGCTTGACTTGCACACCCCGAGTGACGGTGTCACAGTCGGCGCTGGGAAGGTGCGAGAAAAAAGGAACACCTCAAGGCAGACCGCCTGAATAATCAGGTCTAGCTGGTGCCAGTCGGGACGAGGGTGTCCCAGCACTTTTGCGGGGGCTTTGTTGGAAAAAGGATTGGGGGGGCTGGGGTCTGGTATGACACATCTCCAGGATCGCGCCCCTTTTTTCTTTAATTTTTCCCACACCAAACTTTCCAAGCGGGGGGCCCAGGAGTCATGTTAGCGCCCACTCGGCTTTGAAGTCACCCCAAAAACATTCTCGTCTTTGGGGATCCCTGGATAATTAGTCAAGCTGATCTAGAACCTCCTTTGTTTTTTGGGGCGCTGAGTGTTGGCGCTAGCCCCTGATCAGGAAAAACGGGAATGGGGGTTTTGGGCGGAGTGAAGCATCTTTCATTCCTTGTTGGGGGGTTTTCTTTCATCCCTCAAAATTTCCCGGGGCCGGACAGCAAACCGAGCCAATTTTTGTGGCTTCACGTCTTCCCTTCCCAAAAAAACGTAATCGACTAATAGGCAAAACAAAGGGTAAACAAAAAACCACCCTTTAGCGCTACTGATGGTTACCTATGGTTCTTTTTTTCTTTTTTTCTTATTTTTTTTTTCCTCCGGGAGAATTACATCTCCCGGGTTCCCGTGTTTACAAACCGGGGTTTCTAAACTTTGTCATTTTTTTAAATTATACAGTTTATAAAAGATATACGCTTTCTCTTTCACGTTTTTACAAAAATCATTTTAATGCCACAATTGTTTTAGTTTTAGTGAAATGCTAATGGACATTTTCCCTACTAAATAATGGGGGTTAACGATTTTGTTCCCTTTTTTTACCTAATGTCTCTGGGACCCAAAGAGAACGTCATTAACGACGTTTTAGAGATTTATCGATTCTCGATGAAATAATATTTCTATATTTTTCCACTTTTGTTGACGGGAGCAAAGAAAAAAAAATTTTCAATAAAATCAATTTCTCGTCATTATCCACTTTTAGTTTTCGGGATATTTCATTTTTTGCAAAAGAATATTATCGGGAAATGTTGGGGTTTTATTTTCCCATTCATTCTACACCAAACCCTTTGTAGATTTTCTTGGGTTCCCCCTATTTTTCGTCTACTTCAAAAGTCATTTTTCTACCCAAAAAAGCCCTTGCCTTTTTGCAATAACGTTATAAAAATTCTTTGCCCCACAATTTTTTTTTCTTTTTTTGGTTTTGGTTAAAGAGATGGGCTTCGAGTCAGCAGAGTAAAATTGTCAAAAAAATTGTTGTCACAAACCACCCACCGATGAAGGGGAGCGTTTTCGATGCATTGTTTTAAAAAAACTTTTTTGCATTAATCCCTAAAATGTCTCCACTTCATTGAATAAGAATCAATTTTCAAAAAGTGTACAATGTCTCTGAAAAACTTATTCCCTTTTTTTCCCTTTCTTGAAAATAGTATATTGCCTTTATATTTTTAAATCATTATAAAATAAATTTTTGACTAAAACTTACTTTGTTATTTTTTTCTATCTTGGTTTTCCTTTTTTTTTAAAAAAATGGTAACTAATTCTCCAAATTCATTGCTTTTTTCAATTTGCTGCAAGCTTGCATTACAGTTAAGTTTAAAATTTTGCTATCATTAAATTATTTTTTTTAAAGCCACTTCGGAATCTACTCCAATTTTCTCTTCCGGAAAACAATTTTCCCTGCCCTTGCAAATACAAAAAATTTTTGCATTCCAAAATTAAACCCTTTTTTTAAAACCCTCCCGGTTAAGTCTCTTCCATTACCCTTTTCACTTTTCGAATGCTTTCCGATTACGTGTTTCTTTTGCCAAACAAATTTTTTTAAAACGTATTTATTTCTGCAAGACTTCTAGAATACCAATTGACTGCATACAAAGACTATTGATAAAAAAAAAGATTTAATAACTGTTATTTTGCCATGAATGCTGATATCTCGTTTGCTCCAGGTCTTTATTTTTTTTCTATGGTTTTCAACTCCCCTTTTTCCAGTTTTTTTTCAATTTTTTTTTCCCATTTTATCTTTTAAAATAAATTCCTATATTTTATTCTTTCAACTGCAAAAAAAGGGCAAATTGTTTTATTTATTCTCCTGCCCATTTTTATAGCTTTGGTTTTTTTATATTTACTTAAGACCAAAAACTTTTCGAACTTTCAGAATATTAAACATCAATCAGTCATTTTTGTTTCTAAAAAATAGGGGGGTTCATCAGGAGTTGTTTTATTTTAAAAATACATCATTTCACGGGGCCTTGTTGGCACTTGATACCCTTACTTCATTTTTTAATCTTTGCGCCAAGAGCCCAAGCTAAAACAACGCTAAAGGGGAAAAGGGCAGCCTTTTCCCTTAAAACCCCAATTAATTAAAAAGGCTCAGACAACCTCCCCCATGGTTGATACTACTTTTGGGTTTCCATTTGTTAAAATTGCCCCATCTTTGGGGAAAACGGGCCCAAACCATCTTGAATACATTAAAAGATATTTTTTTTATATGGAGTCAAAGGCCCTTTTTATAATCATAGCTAAAATCCCTGCCTTTTCCGGTTTTTTTTAAATAGTTGAGACATCACGTTTCTTTTCATGTTGCAATTTCTTCCCTTATTATCCAACTTATCTTCGTTAAAAAGTTATGGATACTTTGCCTAGTCCCTTTCGCGGGATTTTTTCCAAAATTTTTAACAAATTTGTAAGAGTGGGGTCTCCAGTTTTAAATTTTCCTTTTCTAAGTCTTTTTCCTTGTGAAAAAGAGTTATTATGCCTTGCCGTTTTGAAAAGAGGCTTTTCCCCTGTTTTAAAATTCAATAAAGGGGGTTAGTGACAACATGCCAATTTTGACCAAAAAAACTGTAAAACTCGGTTTTTACCATCGCTTCCTGGAGCAACCATTTTTCATCTTCTTGAAGGCAGATGCGTCTCTTCTAAGACACAAACCTTACATATTAACTGCGTCGTTTTTTTCTAACGTCTTTTTTCGTATTTTTCAATAAAAATGTCGCACTTCTTCTACATCGATCTTTTGTATTTTGGGGGATAACCTTTTTTTAAAAAGCAAATTTTTTTCTGCAATATTTTCTCTTTGGGCAATAATAAGTTTCCTGTCTTTACACAGTCTTGTAATAAACCTTTTCTACTTCGTCCTTTTTAAAAATACAAAAATATTTTTTTATTTTTTTCCCTTCTTTACCATTTAGTCTGCATTTACTTGACCCTCTAGCTTTATAACCTGCAAAAACTCTAGGGTTTTGTTTTTTAAAAACCCTATAAACGTTTTATTAATATTTTTGTTTTGGGGGCGTTGGCGGCCCTTTTTTTTAACTTGTAACTTTTACTGTAATATTTAAAAATTCATTTTTTTTCTCACAACAGATTTTTCCCGAAAAAATTTTACAAAATTTTTTTTTTAACCCTTTCCATTTCCCATTTTTCTACATAAATTTGACCTTCACTTTTTAAAAAGAAATGTATCTAACATATCATTCATTTTTTGTACAAACAGAACATTTTAAGATAACTATTGTTGAATCTCCAGTACCCCGGTCCCCGGATGAAGCATTTCATTTTAATTGGACAACGGCCTTATGTCAGAATTGGAACAAAAAAAAGTTTACACAAAGTACAAAAACGAAAATGTTATTTGAAACAAAACAAAAATCTAATCGCGCGCTATAAATGGGTTAGAGAATCCAAAAGCACTTTTTTTTTTGGATAGAAGTCTCCAGGACTTTAAAAACTAATGTTAATAACATGCTGAAACTGGCAGTTTCCGTCTGTCGTGGGGGTTTACCTGCCACAGTCGGTCACTGTTTTAAGTCAGTTAAAATCACCAAGAAAAATTAAACTTGTACTCCATAGAATTTGAAAAATTTTAATCAATTTTCGATAATAAGATTTTTTCCTTTGTGTTGTTTGGGGGCATAAATATGGCAACCAATTAAATATTTTATTTTATTTTAACCACGAAATGACAAAATTTTTGTCGTGCAACTCAACTTAAAAATTCCCTTAAATGTTTTGAATCAAAAAACTTCTCCTCTGTTTTGTTCTTCCCCCTTTAAAAAAAAAGTTACCCCATTCTTTTCCACCAAATTTTTTAAATTTTGTCTGTTATGTCACTTGTAAGCAAATAACATCAAAAAGTTTTTCTTTAAAAATGCAAACAATTATTTCCTTTTAAAAACCTTTTTTAAACCCTAACTTTAGGAAACAATATGATTTTATCCTAAAAAGAAAAAAATTCAGTTTATTTAATTAATCTATTGCAATTTTTCCAGAAAACAGTTTCAAACTCAAGCCATAATACATTCCCGGGCCCTTGTCCGTTGGAGCATGAATATACCCTTATCTATTCCCCCCGTCCCGGTGTGGGCCTGACTCGGAGTCCCTAAATTTGGTCAACCCCCCCCCGGTCCAACCACGCCGGTCCGCCCCTTTTCTCCCGGGCTGTTCGGTGTCTGGGCAGGCGCCCCCTTGCTGGGGGTAGCTGACCTTTTCGGGAAGACGGGCCAGGGATTCAAAGGGTGGTTTTTACGGGGCATAGGGGCCTCTTCATTCCCGTCGACAGACTTCTAGCGGCTTTAGTTTCCTGGTCTAAATTTTTTTTTTGACACCGCTTTTTAAACCAATTTTTTTTACCGTTTTTTCCTGTTGCCAAGTACTTCGCCAGTCGATAAATTTGGGTTTTTTGGGGGGGGGATTTAAAAGGAAATTTTTGGGGGGGAATGGGTTAAATTCAATTCCCTGAGCAAGTGAACATGATATCTGGTTGACAACGTGGCTATGACTTTTTTTTTGCTGTTTTTTGTCCTGTGGGAAAAACTTAGCTGTAAAAATGCTGACTTTCACAAATTTTTTCAAGAGGATAAGGGGGCAGTTTTAAAAAAAAACCTGGGGACCCGTTTCAAAATCGAGTCAAATTTTGTTCTGCGCGCGAGCTCCTCCATCTTAAAAATCTGATTTGTTCGCAACCCAGCTTTCAAGGAATGCCGATTTTGACTCGCCCGGGTTGGGAAGGTTTCAATCCCAAAATTTTTGTAAGGGCTTTTCCTCACCTTAACGCTTGGAGAACATAGGGGTTAGTACGAAACCTGTAAAAGTTTAAAACCCCACCCCAACCCTGGCAAATTTTCACCTTTCCTCCTTTGGGGGGGTAAAAAACCCACAAGCTGCCAATTTTTGAGCTCCGTTCGACCCCGGCCACACTCGTTCCCCGCCAAGCCATTCCAAACGGACGGCCGATTTTTTCTGACCGGAATGTTTTTTTGATTTTTAGAAAAAAAGGGATTACGTGAAAAAACTTGCATTTTCAACAAAAAAACGGAACGTCAGGAAAAAAAAAAAAAACCGTCGCTTAGCGCGTGTAGGGAAAGCTACACCGGTTCACAGTCAGATTTGGGGGCCCTTGAGAGCGTGGAAAATACTCCCACACGTCGAGCGACACCACCAATTCCTACTACAACCCACAAATACACACTAGAACTTTCTTTGCTGCTGCTTCGGCTATTCTTTCTGCTGCCTACTTTTTAAAACCCCCACTTCTAATACTAAGAGTACAATAGTTACGCACTTCTACTTCTGTTCTGCTGTTCTTTTGGGTTTTTTGCCCCTACTTCAACTGCATTATGACCGCGCCGCTTTCTGACTACACCACTGATGTGCTGTTGCTAGTTTTGTTGCGCTGCTGCTGTTATCGATGAACAAGGAACTCTGGATGCTTTCACACAAATTTTTGCTTCAACAAAAAGTGATTACTTCAAAATTGCGCTTGTAACTCTTTTTAAAAAAAAAAAAAAAAACAAAAAAAACTTGTGAAGTGAAAAGAAACCTACTTTTCCAAAGATTCCCCTTTTCCCTAAAATGCAAACGGACATGTACCATAACTAGGGCATTTGCTGCTCCAACTACCTAAATACCATAAACTCGTGCCCCTTTGCTACCCCACACACCATTGCCATAAATTAGTGCCTTTTCTACCCACTACACTAATGACCCAAAAACTAGCGCCATTTCCCGCTCCCCCCACCTAATGACCCAAAAAACTGCGCCATTGCTGCCCCACACTCAAAAACCGTAGAACTTGCCCTTTTGCGCCCCCACTACTCTTTTTGTACCATAGAATTGCGCCATTTGCTTTCCCCCCCTACTCAATTACCATAGAACCGTGCCCTGTGCTGACCCCACTACCTAATGACCATAGAACTCTGATGTCTGCTCCCACTACCTAAGTACCTAGAACTAGCGCCATTTCTGCCCCACACACAAAGTACCAAGAACTAGCCCATTTTCTGACCCCACTACCTAATGTACCAAAACTTAGCGCCCTTTGCTGCCCACTATCTAATGTACCATAGCACTAGCGCCATTTGCTGCTCCCACTACTCTAATGTACCATAGAACTAGCGCCATTTGCTGCTCCCACTACTCTAATGTACCATAGAACTAGCGCCATTTGCTGACCCCACTACTCTAATGTACTATAGAACTAGCGCCATTTTGCTGACCCCACTACTCTAAATGTACCATAGAACTCGTGCCATGTGCTGCTCCCACTACTCTAATGTACCACAGAACTAGCGCCATTTGCTGACCTCACTACTCTATGTACCATAGAACTAGTGCCATTTGCTGACCCCACTACTCTAATGTCCCATAGAACTCGTGCCATTTGCTGACCCCACTACTCTAATGTACCATAGAACTCTTTGCCATGTGCAGCTCCCACTACTCTAATGTACCATAGAACTAGCGCCATCTGCTGACCCCACTACTCTAATGTACATAGAACTAGCGCCATGTGCTGACCCCACTACTCTAATGTACCATAGAACTAGCGCCATGTGCTGCTCCCACGACTCTAATCTACCATAGAACTAGCGCCATTTGCTGACCCCACTACTCTAATGTACCATAGAACTAGCGCCATTTGCTGACCCCACTACTCTAATGTACCATAGAACTCGTGCCATGTGCTGTCCCACTACTCTAATGTACCATAGAACTCGCGCCATTTGCTGACCCCACTACTCAATGTACCATAGAACTAGCGCCATGTGCTGCTCCCCCTACTCTAATGTACCATAGAACTCGTGCCATTTGCTGAACCCACTACTCTAATGTACCATAGAACTCGTGCCATTTGCTGACCCTACTACTCTAATGTACATAGAACGTGTGCCATGTGCTGCCTCCACTACTCTAATGTACCATAGAACTCGTGCCATTGCGGGACCCCACACTATCTAATGTACCATAGAACTCGAGCCTGTGCTGCTCCCACTACTCTAATGTACCATAAACTTTTTGACATTTGCTGGACCCACACTACTCTAAAGTACATAGAACTCGTGCCTTTTGCTGACCCACTACTCTAATGTACCATAAAAACTCGTGCCATGTGCTGCCCCACTACTCTAATGTACCACAGAACTAGCGCCATTTGCTGACCTCACTACTCAATGTACCATAGAAATCGTGCCATTTGCTGACCCCACTACTCACAATGTACCATAGAACTCGTGCCATTTGCTGACCCACTACTCTAATGTACCATAGAAACGTGCCATGTGCAGCTCCCATACTTAATGTACCATAGAACTAGCGCCATGTGCTGACCCCACTACTCTAATGTACCATAGAACTAGCGCCATGTGCTGACCCCACTACTCTAATGTACCATAGAACTAGCGCCATTGTGTTTGCTCCCACTACTCTAATGTACCATAGAACTAGCCCCATTTGCTGCTCACACTACTCTAATGTACCATAGAACTAGCGCCATTTGCTGACCCACTACTCTAATTTACCATAGAACTAGCGCCACTTGCTGACCCCACTACTCTAATGTACCATAGAACTCGTGCCATGTGCTGCTCCACTACTCTAATGTACCATAGAACTCGTGCCATTGCTGACCTCACTACTCTAATGTACCATAGAACTCGTGCCATTTGCTGACCCTACTACTCTAATGTACCATAGAACTTGTGCCATGTGCTGCTCCCACTACTCTAATGTACCACAGAACTCGTGCCATTTGCTGACCCACACTACTCTAATGTACCATAGAACTCGAGCCATGTGCTGACCCCACTACTCTAATGTACCATAGAACTAGTGCCATTTGCTGACCCCATTACTCTAATGTACCATAGAACTGGTGCCATTTGCTGACCCCACACTACTCTAATGTACCATAGAACTCGTGCCATTTGCTGACCCACTACTCTAATG
The DNA here is from genome assembly GCA_018398815.1 of Conus ventricosus. Lineage (NCBI taxonomy): Eukaryota > Metazoa > Mollusca > Gastropoda > Neogastropoda > Conidae > Conus > Conus ventricosus. The sequence goes on along the minus strand of JAFLJL010000506.1, from coordinate 56,044 downwards.
TACCATAGAACTAGCGCCATTTGCTGACCCCACTACTCTAATGTACCATAGAACTCGTGCCATGTGCTGCTCCCACTACTCTAATGTACCATAGAACTAGCGCCATTTGCTGACCCCACTACTCTAATTTACCATAGAACTAGTGCCATTGCTGACCCCACACTACTCTAATGTACCATAGAACTAGCGTCATGTGCTGCTCCCACTACTCTAATGTACCCATAGAACTCGTGCCATTTGCTGACCCCACTACTCTAATGTACCATAGAACTCGAGCCATGTGCTGCTCCCACTACTCTAATGTACCATAGAACTGGTGCCATTTGCTGACCCACACTACTCTAATGTACCATAGAACTCGTGCCTTTTGCTGACCCCACTACACTAATGTACCATAGTACTCGTGCCTTTTGCTGACCCCACTACTCTGATGAGACAGACTACGTTCCATTTTCTTTGTCATTACTTTATGAAAGAATCCTTACACAGTTTTCTGATGCGAGATGCCATCAATCAATCAATCAATCAATCAATCAATCAATCTATCTATCTATCTATCTATCTATCTATCTATCTATCTACCTATCTATTTTTCTGTCTATCTATCTGTCTGTCTATCTATATATCTACTATACTAGATGTTATCTATCTATCTATCTATCTATCTATCTATCTATCTATCTATCTATCTATCTATCTGTCTATCATACAGACGCGCGTGCGCGCGTGCGCACGCACGCACGCACGCACGCACGCACGCACGCACGCCACGCACACACACACGCACACACACACACACACACAAAACAGGGAGAGAGAGAGAGAGAGAGAGAGAGAGATGAGAGAGAGAGAGAGTAGAAGAGAGAGAGAGAGAGAGAAATCATAATGTAGGAAATACGATGCTGGAAGGCAGAAGAAAGAAGAAAAGAGAAGAACTGAAAACAAAGAATGAATGAAAGTGCGAAGCGAAGAAAGAAAAAAAAAAGAAAAAAAAAGGATTAAGCCATTATGGAAAGAAAAAAAAAATATATATATATATTTTGTGAGGAATTCTGTAACACATTGGATGTTTAAATATAAGACAGTAATTATGTACATTGAAATAAAACAAAAGGGAATGAACTCCCGAAGGCACGATCTGTCGGGTAGTGCTTGTTGCAGGACAGTGTGATATACAGAGGAGGCGAGTTGGGAGAGGGAATGGGAAAGGTAAAGGGTGGAGGTGGGGTGGTGAGAACACGACATCGCCGGAGGGGAAATCGTTGTCATATTGCCCGATGGGTTCTGGACTGAGTATTTCCCCCCCCCCCCCCCCCCCCCCCCCCCCCCCCCCCCCCCCCTCACCGTCCCCTCAGACTGTGAACCGTCTGCAGCTGTTCAGGGACGATTGTTGACAATTTGCAATTTTGTGAACAATGCGCGCACAACTCCCTCACCCCCCCCCCCCCACCATCCCCCCCCCCCCCCCACACACACCACACAAACAAAGACATGGAAGAGAGAGAGAGAGAGAGAGAGAAGAGAGAGAGAGAGAAGAAAGAGAGAGAGAGAGAGAGAGAGAGAGAGAGAGAGAGACAGAGACAGAGACAGAGACAGAGAGAGCTCTAAATATATACACTGATGAATGGGATAAAAGAAGAAGTATAATGTAGAAAAAGCAATTCTAAAAGGTGAAAACGACAGAAAAAGATAAAATGAATATGAATGAACGAAGAAAAGAAAGTATGAAAGGAAGAAAGAACGAAACAAAGGGGATTGAGCCATTGTCGAAGATCAATATATTATATTCCTGAAAACTTCAGGAACACATTAGAACTTCAAATATGAGACCTTTATTATGTGCATTGAAATAAAACAAAATGGAATAAACTCTTGAGAATACGATTAGCTGGTACAATATAAAGGGGAGGGCGAAGTTGTGAGAGGGAATGGGAATGTTAGGGAGGAGGGGAAATCGTTGTCATATTGCTCAGTTGGTTCTAGACTGATTGTTTCACCCCTTCCTCCCCCCCCCCTCCACCGCCTCCCCTCAGACTGGATCGTTTGCAGCGGGATGATTGATGACAATTTGCAATTTCGTGAACAATGGGAGCAAAAAATTCCTTAAATTAATCTTCTCCTTCTTCTTCTTCTTCTTCTTCTTCTCTCTCTCTCTCTCTCTCCTCTCTCTCTCTCTCTCTCTCTCTCTCTCTCTCTCTCTCTCTTAAAAACAACAGCAACAAGACAAGACAAAAAAAAAAGACAGAAAGAAAAAAGAAATGATCGGAGAAGCCTGATATCAATGTGTATATGAATATGCATCACGGGAATAATAGAACAGAAGAGAGAGAGAGAGAGAGAGAGAGAGAGAGAGAGAGAGAGAGACAGAGACAGAGACAGAGACAGAGAGACACTGACACTGACACTGACACAATTTTATTGCCATTAGCAAAATGCCCTGTTGGCAAGGGGGTATCATGAGTCATATCTAGCCATAGCAGCTCATAACAGCGACTATACAAGAAACCAGTGCAAAACCTTCCTTTGTGATGTTACGAGTATCCTTGACATATAAGTGTTACAAAAGAAAGATCAATGAATCAAACACTCACCAATTCACATGAACATACACATATGCACACACACACGTACACACACATACGCACGTACGCACGCACGTACGCACACACTCTCACACACACACAAGCACATACGCGCGCGCGCACACGCGCACGCGCGTACCCCCCCCTCCCAACACACACACAAATACACACGCACGCATGTAAGGCACGCTCAAATGCAAGCGCATGCGCGCACGCCTACACAATATACCATTTACGTAGACTATCAGGTTATGAGCAAAACAACTGAGGCAATGTAACTTTAAGGAAGCGATCATCTTACTCATTCGTGATATGCTTTTTACGAAATGTACTCGCTTCTGCGACATACTTCGCAAATTCTACTACAGTTTTTTCGTGTTCACTTGCTAAAATCGCTACTAAATCTCTTTTTTGACCAACTGATTCATTGAAAAATGTGCATCCTCTACGGATATTGGCGTATGCAGCACAATCAAACACAAAATGTACTTCATTCTCAACACTGTCTCTTTCTGCACACACAGGACAAGATTTATTATTTGATTTCTCGTACCATTTTTGGTTTGCGCCGAGACCGAGCGTTTCTGGTTCGAAATCTTGCTAAACTATATTTATGCCATTTATGCGTTACAATTTTAAGATATTTCTCTGCTTCGAGGTTGCTTTTAAATGAGAGAAACCAGTCGTATTTATCATTTCCATCGATGCCAGCATGCCAGTTTTGTTTATAAGAACAAATTAAACGGTCCTTTAATTCTGAAATGAATTCTGCTTTATTACCGACTCCTTGTGACAACCAAACTATGCCAAAACCATTCTCTGTCAATATTTTCTTAACATAGGAAACCCAGTTGAATTTTCCATTTTCATGTTGCAGCATGAGCATTTCATACGCCTGACTGCAGAGTCTGGTTATTGGTAGGCTTGCTAATTTCAACCAGTATTTAATACATCTAACATAAGTGGCAATGAAGAGAGGGTATCGTCCACTTTCACCGTAAACCATTTTATTTGATGCGTGCAAGGGTACGTACATGATACGCTTTATTGCATAGGTATGAACCTTTTCCATTTCAATGTTATCCAGCATGCCCCAAACTTCTGATGCATATATCAAAATAGGCTGTATCTGTGCATCAAATAATTTCCAAAAATAGATTTACATCATCGGAGTTCAATTTCTTCATAGTTCTCAAAATATCTATGACACCTCTCTTTCCTTTTCTGCACATCTCAAACCAGCACTTTCTCAAGCTTAACTTTGTTGTGAAAAACATCCCAAGGTATTTATAGCTACCTGTCACTTTAACTTCCTCCCCACCATAAAACCATCTTTCATATTTTGACAAGTAACCGCCATTCCTAAAAACCATTACATTAGTTTTGTTTAGATTCACTGTTAATTTCAATCTATCTGATTCCCTTTTCAAAGTGTCTAATTGATTCTGTAGACCAACAGGCGTATCTGCGAGGAGAATAATATCATCAGCGAAAAGCATCAGAAATAAGTCAGCAGCACCAGGTATCATTTGTATTCCATTTTCCCTCCCCCGATATCTCTATCGCTAATTCATTTATAAAAAATGTAAACAACAGTGGGCTAAGCAGACACCCTTGTTTCACTCCCAGGGGCAGCTGAAATAATCGGTATAAGCTCCTTTCTCTCGGACACATGCAAGAACAGACTCATACATTCCATGAACAGCTGCATACAACTTCCCATTTACACCATTTTTCCTCAGAATATACCACAGAACATTTCTGTTGACTGAATCGAAAGCTTTCTGGAAATCAATAAATGCAACATACAATTTAGATTTTGTTAGTAAATATTTTTGTACTAAGGCGTACAGAGTGAATATGTGGTCTACTGTACTGTATTTGGATCGAAATCCAGCCTGTTCTTCTATTATTTTCTTCTCTCTCTCGCCCATACTTTTAATCTTTTGTTGAGTATATGCGTATACATTTACTAATAACACTTGTCAGTGCAATGCCCCGATAGTTATCAGATTGTTACAATCACCTTTCTTATGAAGAGAACAATTATGGATTTTGGACCAAGATTCTGGAAAGATTCCCTTATCAAACACCAAGTTAAAAAGATTAACCAAGAAATCAACTACAACAGAGTTAGCACATTTGAACATTTCTCCAACTACTTTGTCAGGTCCAGCACTTTTTCCACATTTGATGTGTTTTATACTGTTCAATACCTCATCTCTTGTTATCTGATCATTAAACAGTGGGTTCATCAGTATTTTGGATACTTTGTTCTTCGCTATCTATATCTGCATGAAAATCTTCAAAATTGTTATACATCCATTAAATACACTATAGAAATGTTCATACCATTGTTGCGAGCTGATTTCATTATAAATTACCGATTTTCTACTAATCGATCGAATGGTGGACCAGAACAATTTAGGGTCGTGAACAGATGTTTTTAACTTATTAATTCGTTTTTCATCAAAGTCTTTTCTTTTATCTTTTTTCAGTGAATTATAGTCTTTCCTTTCCCTGACGTAGGTTGCTTTATGTTCTTTCTTCAATTCTTTGGTTTTGGTTCTTTGATATCGTTTCAGACACCTTTTCACAACTTTTTTCTTGTTATCGCACTCATAATCAAACCAATCGCTCTCTTCTTTCTTCCGTTTTCCTTAGTCCTTACCATACATGCAGCGGCACTGTGCAAAGCTTTCACAAAACATTCTACACCAGTGTTTATATCCACATTAAGACACTCTGTAGCTTCGTTACAGCACTGTTTAAAACTCATCTGAATCTAGTTCCTCTTTGTAGATCACGGCGTGTTCATCAGACCAAATAATGCATTTTTCTGTACAAGATACTGGAAGTTCTTGTTTTACGTTAACGTTACCTGTTTTCCATTTTAACTCTAGCGGTAGATGCCAGGAGAACAAACAATCGCCCACTTTCATTCTGCAGTTACTTAGTAACTCTTTAGTGACAATGAAATAATCAATTATGCTACTGCCATTAGGTGACACAAATGTAAACTCTCCTTTCGAATCGTCCCAACATGTACCGTTTAGAATTTCCAAGTCAAACATGAAACACAGATCTAACAAAGATTTGCCAAACTTATTTACACATGAGTCTTTAGAACAGCGCTTTAACACTGCATTTGACATCATCATTTTCATTATCATCTTCAATACAACAATCTTCATCACAAGAATTATCACCATCACAGATATCAACATTATAAACACCATCCTCATCAACATCACAATCTTCTTCATCCTCACTATCATCTCCCGGAATGAATTTAACATATTCTCCACTTTCGGCTGTTGGCGTCCAGTCCTTGCATTCAAATCACCGCATAACATGATATTTACATCCTTATTTTCTGTAATTTCTAACATAATGTCTTCAAGAATCAAGATTCCATCTTTAATTGCATGTTATTATATACTGGCCCTCCCTCTGGTACCACATAACATGCAATCAATAGCACGTCCCTGGTTGTATTGAACAATGTTTTGCTAACATTTAAGACTATCATGTTAGCACAATTTACACTGACCTGCGTAACATACATTTTATATATTTTCTTCACCATTAACAACACCCCACCTGAGTTACGACCCTTATGGTAAATTTCTTTGCTGGAGCATGAAATTTCACAAAATCATTAAAAAACACCAGAAAAATCAAACTTTTCATTAACAAATGTCTCAGTGAGGCACACAAAATCGAAATCATTTACATAATTTATGAACGAAACATCGCTAAGTTTATTCCATAAATTTTCTATATTATAATTAAGAAATGTCAATCCTTTTTCCTGATAGTCTGGCCTGTCCTATTTTGAAGTGCTTTTTGATCTCAACGATCTCCCACAGGCATCTTTAGTCAGATAAGTATTCATTCCAGTTGTCTCTCGTCCCCACCCCTCGTCCTGCACCGTGCGTGGCCACCCCTTCCCCTGTCCATACCGTGATCCACTGTGGGGGTTTTCCTGTCCGCTGCACCACGTACACTCTGGGATACGGCCCCCGCCACAGGATGACGTGCACTCCGGCAGTTGTCAGGCGCAAGGTCACCAGGTCGTGCTCTGCCACTCGACACAAGAGTCGATGTAGGAGAACGCACGCTCGGAGATCCCGCACAACTATGCGTCGGTGTCACGGCTGGTTGACTACGGGTTCCGCTGGCATCACGCTGGATCGAAGGTTGATCTGCACTGTCACCAAGCCCCGGCATGTGTTGACCTCCTTCCTCCGCTTCCACTGTTGTCACTCCTGTTGCGGCTCCCGATTGGTTGTTGTGTCGTCTGACGTCATCATGGCGCAAGGGAAATCCCCCGGCCACTGTCAACTGCCACGTGCGTGTTGGAAGACTTTCCATCAGTGCCAGCATCTCTTGATGTTTTGACATCTTGTGAGCCCGCTGCAGCTACCTCGGCATACGAACGTAAATCGGTCTTCTTGGTCCCACAGTCAGCTTTCCCCGAACAAAGTAGCCGCCATACCGTCTTCTTTTGCTTTGGCTACTGTTGCTGCCTGTCTTCTCGTCAGGTCGTTGGCAATTCTGACGCCTCGTTTTTCCAGCTCGTGTCGTAGCTCTCGATCGCGTATTAATTTCATTTTATCTTGCCATCGCAGAAAACAGACTATCATTGTTCTTGTGTCGCCTGGTTTTGATTGACCCACCCTGTGTGCACGCACAACATCATCCTCTCTCCATTAGTTTTGAACTGTCAACGCTGTTTAAGGTGTCAACAACACATCTAGCACAACTTTCGTAATCTTCTTTACCTATTGTATGGATGTCAAAGAACCGTAGATTGTTCCGCCTTGAAAAGCCCTCCAATCTGTCTATCTCATCCGATATCTCTCCAGTTGGTGTTCCAATTCGTTCACTGTGCCTGTTAAATTCTCGGTCTCTCTCTCTTCCCTTGTGCCGTTGCGTCGAACAGCTGATCGAGGTCCGTGCACATGTTTTCTATGACGGACGATAGTCTGTGTTGTTCCCTTTCCACGGCAGTACATCGTTCGTTAATTTCTGTGCACCTCTCCGACACTCTCCCCAGTTCCGACTTGATCTCTGTCAATTCGTTGCGGATGTAGGCGTTCTGTTCGGTCTGTTCTCTATGCAGTTTCGTCTGCCTTTCCCGGTCCCGTCTCCCTTCTCTCCTTTGTAGAGCGAGAGCCGACATGATTTCCGCAGCGAAGTCAGCATTAATAGCATTATCCTTTGTCAGTGTTGATTCTGTCTATCTTTGTCCATGTTCTTTTCTTCAACAGTTTTCTGTGGATCAGGGCCAGATTCTGTTTCGATGTCTCCACTAAGTAACAGTTTCCACATCATACGCACACTGTTGGCCCACACAGCACATCACGAGCAGTTCGGAAACACTCAGGTCACCGTGACCTGGACTGGCAATGTCACTCGCTTCAAATGTTCCGATTTTTCAACCGCCGTTCCTCTCGGAATAACTTGGAAGTAGTTGAAGCTATCCGTTTTGTAGACAGACAATGTCCTCACATAAATCCAAATTATATGGAAAGTCGTCCACACTGCGCACAGGTAGAGCACGGCATACACAACACACCATAGCACAGATGTTTCACACCACTCGTCTCTTTCCCTCCGGAAGTAGGACAATGAAGTTCACACAGTGAGATCTTCATTCTATTAGCACAGAATGTGCCAATTCTGGCCCTCCACAACGACAGTTCAATCATTTTTTTACACAAACTTGTCACTGATGTTTACCACTCCTCTGGAAAAAATAAGAACGTTGTCCATTCACAGTTACGGCGAAAATAAACAAAACTGTGTAGAGCACACCGCGGGCACATCCTTCTCGCCGCCATTACTCTCGTGACCCCCCCAGAGACAGAGAGAGAGAGAGAGAGAGAGAGGCTAAGGGTTGGGGTATGTCATAGTATTCGCCCACTTTGCTTTCTCTCATGTAGGCATATTTATG
>JAFLJL010000506.1:30000-37500 GCA_018398815.1 Conus ventricosus | reverse complement strand
CAAAAAAGGATTCTCCCAACATTTTGAGAAATTTTGTCTACACTCACTTAGAAAATAAGTACAACCATCACTTAAAAATATTCACAGATGGCTCAGTATTGGATGATAATAGCACGGGGGCAGCTTTCATAATTCCTAGCTTAAAAATAGAAAAGTTATTTCATCTTGGTAAAAGTCTATCTATATATAGCGCAGAATTACTTGCTACACTCAAATCATTGGATTTCATTTTGAATTCCCCATAAATAACAGTCAAATCGTAATATGCGCTGATTCAAAAGCGGCATTGAATGGTATTAAATCTTCTAATTCATATGTACGATTAGACATGATAACTGAAATTAATCATATAGTACACCTTCTTTCCCAAAAAGGCATTAATATTACTTTTTGTTGGGTGCCTTCTCATTGGGGGTATATCGGCAAATGAAAAAGTAGGGCAAAGTTGCAAAAAAGGCAGCTCAAAACCTTAGCGGCACAGTAACAATAAATGTTCACTTAGATCTGGCAGAATGTTTCTCTATCATAAATAAAACATCTCATGATAATGCAACAAAAACACTGAGGAACTCGGACAGAAGAAAAAGAAACACCCGAAGGTGCTGGGGAGGACCCAGAGAAGCACTGTCTTCACCCGCCTTTAGAGCAGTCCTGTACCACCCTTGGAGGCCTGCGCTGTGTTGACGATGGGTACAGGTCTCATGGTAATGCAACAAAAACACTGAGGAACTCGGACATATATTTATTATAACAATTGCATCAACTGTAATGACAAAAACAATGGGATAACATCATACAAAAGATTTATTTCCTCATCCAGGGAGATTGAAAGTCTGATCCATAGCTTCGTTTAAACTCGTTTAAAACAAAATATTGCAAAGATATTAAATGTATGTGTGGGGATTCTATAAGTGTCAATCATTTACTGATTCATTGTCCCAAAACAAAAGAGCTGTTTAATAAATCAGGTATTGAGGGTTTTGTTGATGGATTGACTCCTTTATCACTATCTAGTATATTAAACAATTTTGCTACTCTTGAATCTATTTCTAAATGTTTATTAGGTTGTTCACTAATATTTATCTTTAGCATTTGTGATTGTTACAGTTAAAAAATTTTAGTTTAAGTTAAACGTTCTGATAAATGGGTGGGGTGGAGGGTTATGATTACATGTCTTACGTACTACTTTAAAACTTACACTCCTAAAAAATGCATCTCTTTCATTCTTTACATCAAGCTCACTCTACACTATAATATTGTCTGAATCACTTCTAGTGGAAAGGACGTTAACTGAAGAACAAAAAACATGCACGAGCACATGCATACTCATGGGCACACACACACACACACACACACACACACACACACACACACACACACACACACACACACACACGAGACAGAGAGAGAGAGAGAGAGAGAGAGAGAGAGAGAGAGAGAGAGAGAGAGAGAGAGAGAGAGAGAGAGAGAGATAGAGACAGAGACAGAGAGAGAGAGAGAAGAGAGAGAGAGAGAGAGAGAGTTCAAAGTATGTATTTCTCTAGCCTTGTTGACACAATGGAAATACCTTCATGTACGAATTTTTTTAACAATAGGCAATATGCATAGAACCAATGCTACCAAATGGAAATGAGAAACAGACGTGTCATACACTTTGGTTGTCACAGACATTTACGCAGCTTCTTGTAACAGAACGTATTTGTGGCACTGAAAAGAGGATATAATGAAAACCCAAACTATTTTAACATGGGGTTGCTCTTGCTCCCATGGCTAAATTTAAAGACACGTTGATAACTCCAAACGAACGCCGCTTACGACACCGAATCGCACTGCAGAACTGACAGTACAGAGCACACAGAGTAGATAAAGAAATATTTTTTTAAAAAAATGATGTTCCAAGCTTGCCTATACACCTCATACTGGACACATCTTAACAGCAACAACAACAACAGGAGAAACAAACACATACAAATTAGCATGTCTTCAAGACTGTCACAGCCTTTTCGCTCTTGAATATGTCGTCAGACAAGTACACAGACGAAAAGGAACAAGTGGAGGTAACCTCGATTTGATTGAAATGAAATGAAATCAACTGAGCAAGGAACAGCTCACACACACACAGTATTGCAGTCCTGGCGACAGACACGCTTGCTTATCATTATCTTTAGCTTGTTCCCATTCTCTCTTGGTGAGAGCAGTATCCAATTCCAAAACATTTCCCTGTCTTTTGGGGGGTGTTTCCACATTAATGGATGAAAGAAAAACTCTCTGAAAGCTGGCAGTAGACAACTGGAAGGTCCTACCTTGCGACAACACCAAACGAAGCCTTGTACAATCGATCAATTCCACGAAACACGTGCGACGGCTGACGGAGTAGGCACGTGTGTGTGTGTGTGTGTGTGTGTGTGTGTGTGTGAGTGGTCGGTAGAAGGGTAGATGTGGAAGTGGAGAGCGAAAGTGGGCGGGGGGTGGGGGGTGAGGGGGGAGAGGGAGATGGGTGTACATGTGTTAGGGGTGAGAGGTGGGGGTGAATAAGGGAAGGGAAGGGGAGGGGAGCAATTACCGCGAGCACCGACCCGCAGCACATTAGGGGTCGAAACCATGAACAGCCGAAGTCTGTTTTAGAGAGAGAGAGAGAGTGAGTGAGAGTGAGAGAGAGAGAGAGAGAGAGAGAGAATGGTTACTTTATGTTTAACTAACAGAATTGCCATATGCCACGCCCATTTCTTTCTTTGCACGTTTCACAGCATGTCTTGTCAGTCGTTCTTACTTTTCCATTAATTAACAAACAACATGTCTTGTCCAGTCGTCCTTACTTTTCCATACATTTACCAGCATGTCTTGTGCAGTCGTTCTTACTTTTCCATACATTTACCAGCATGTCTTGTGCAGTCGTTCTTACTTTTCCATACATTTACCAGCATGTCTTGTGCAGTCGTCCTTACTTTTCCATACATTTACCAGCATGTCTTGTGCAGTCGTCCTTACTTTTTCATACATTTGACAGCATGTCTTGCGCTGTCGTTCTCACTTTTCTTCACATTTAACTACACGTATTATTCAGGCAGTGTTACTTTCCCCATACCTTAATGTGCACGCGGCTGGTTTACGTAATTTTTGCATATACATAATATATATATAATAAAACTAATAAATTCCAAGGATAAGTACCGCACTATTCCAGCAACTTACAGAGCAGCTTGGCGTTGCAATGACTGCAAGAAATATTCAATTCTAAACAAAGCTTGCTCTTATGTCTTAGATTGACGAAATAGGGGGAGATAAGCATTCATATCTGCAGTGGGAGATAATTCTACCTAACTAACAGTATGTGCTTGTGTGGGTGAACGGGGAAAAATAAAATAAATGCTTCTCAAAATGAGTCTTCAGAAAGCTTATAATCTCCAAGGGGAGACTATCTCCAACGGGGAGAAAACCCACAAACATAACTCCTGGTCAGATACCGATATTTCGAAACATGATTGTTTCTCCTCAGTGACCGCGGAAAGTGGTAATTTGACTCCTCTGCCTTTTCGGCTTTAAGAAGAATGCTATCCCAGAAAAAGCTGGTGTGCAATACCGTAGTAGTTTGTTGAGTTTTTAAAAAACCAATCAAAGGTGCCACCCAAGAAGCAAAAGAAAAATCATGAAAGAGCAAAACAAGCTACATTTTCTTGTGAAAAGTAGAAAATATAAAAAAAGATAATCTCTTAAGACACAAGTGCTGAGGGCTAGTTCCTGGAATGAATCCGCAAGGGACTAAATTACAATAAACTAGTATATGGAAAAATTAAAAACCTACAAACTTGTTTCAAGCTAAAACGCTCTCCTCAGGGTATACAATTTGGGCACGCCACCGGTGTTAGATATTGTGGTGTGTGGGCGTGTGAGCTCTGTGCGTGTGGCACGTGGCCTGCCGGTTTTTTTCTTTTTTGGGGCGCGTTCAGGGGGACGTGCCACGGAATGGTGCATTGACAAAGATTTCCATTTATGCCTGCAATTGTTTATCATTTCTACTTTAGAGTTCAGGGATGCTAGGTGGGTGTTTACATAATATCAGCCACTTTTCTGTAGTACATAAGTTGCATTTTTTTAGAAATGTTGTTGTATGGTGTTGCTCTTTTTATAATTTTCCACGATATGTTGTAATCTATTTTCTTATTTTTAAGCTTCCAAATATATTTACTTAATTCTGTTTGGTTTTCATATTTTTCATTTTTGAAAGACTGTTTATGGTTTGCATATCTGGTTTTAAAATGGTTTGCCGTGATCCCTATGTATGTTTCTTTATCACTGTCTGTTGTTACCGTAGCTTGGTACACAATGTTGTTGTAGACACATTTATTGTTCAGAGGGCACTGGTCTTTCTTGTGCAATTACAGGATATCCTTTCATCACCCTCTTTGGTTGTGTTGTTTTTGGTTTTATTGGAAGAATCAATTATATTTTTAAGGTTGAGCATACAAGAGTATGATAGCTTGACGGTATTTTTGTTGAATATTTTAGATAGTACATGTTCTTTTGGGAATGATGTTTTAAGGATTCTGAGGAATTCTTTTCCTACGTTAGTTTTTGTTCTTCCATCATATGGAGGGTTATACCATATAATTTTTTCTTTTCCTGTTTTTCCTGTTGCTGTTCATGTTGTTATCTGGGTTATATTGTAATTTGTAGTTGTAGCCACTTTTTTTTCAGCGCCTCTTGGTATTCAGCTGCTGCACTGTTAAATTCTTTCTCATTGCATGACAGTTTAGATAATCTTTTGTTTATACCATTAGGTATGGTTTTTAAGATAGAGGGTGGATGGTTACTATTGATGTCTACATAGACAGGTGTGTCATTAGGTTTTTTATATGGTTTGTATGTATGATCCTTAAGGTCTAATGTTATGTCTAAATAATTTACTGTTTTTTTTTGTTGGCTTCTACTGTGATTTTTAGGTTATGGCTTTGAAAAATTTTACAAAGTTCTTTTTTCTTGTTTTCAATGGTTTTTGGTTTATTGTTTAACGTGGCAAGACCGTCATCTCTGTATAAGCCAACCTGTTTACCAAGTATTTTCTGTATATGAGACAACATGAAAAGTCCAACTAATTCACAAGTTTCAGCTCCATCATAAGATCCCATCGTGACATCGAATGTGGAATTTCTGCTGGTTGAGCACTGTGATCTGACAAAATCTAAAATAGAGAAAATCAACTTTAGGCAATCTACTAAAAACATACCATTTTCAAATCCACAAACTTACACTAAAAAACTGATAGAACAATCGAGAAATTTGTGCGCAACATGGGATGGAAGGCGTTCTTCTTCCTAAACCCAAATGCAAAGAATGAAGACAAAAATACATATATGGATTCAATCATGGCGATCACCTCCGACAATAGATGAAATGAAACCTTTTGAAGACAAAATGAAGGGACTGATTGCCAATATTAAATTCAAAAAATTAAACAACAACTTTCAAACATCACTAGCAAATGATATAAAACAAATCCAAAATGATAAAAAGATAATTGTAAAGGCTGACAAAACTAACAATTTTTACAAAATGGAACCAAATGAATACTCTCAACTCTTAAACAAAAACATCCAGAAAAACTACAAGAAAGCTGACAAAACTACACACAGCAACATCCGCAAAAAAGAAAGAGAGCTTGCACACCGCATGGAGTTAAGCGACAGGGTAGAGGCAACAGCAACAAAAGAAGCCTTCATAACACTCAAAGACCACAAGCCTAACTTCCAAAGCAACCCAACATGTAGACTAATAAACCCGTCTAAATCCGAACTGGGCAAAATAAGCAAGAGAATTTTGGAAAAGGCTATAGAAGATGTAAAATCAAACACTGAATACAACCTTTGGAAAAACCCAGCTATGAGGTCATACAATGGTTTAAGAAACTCAATAAACAGAGAAATACAATGTTCATTACATTTGACATAGTAGACTTCAAATCCATCCATAGATGAAGAACTACTCAACAAAGCTTTGAAATTTGCCAACAGATACACAAATATAACAGAGTCAGAAATGGAGATTATTTTCCACACCAAGAAAACCTTACTCCATAGCAGAAATGAAACTTGGAATAAAAAAAACGAGCAAAACTCCACATTTGATGTAACCATGGGATCGTATGATGGTGCCGAAACATGTGAACTAGTCGACTATTCATGCTATCCAACATCCAAAAACAACTTGGAAAACAGGTCGGTTGTTACAGAGAATGACGGCCTCGCTGCATTAAACAATAATCCAAGAACCATTGAAACAAGAAAAAAGAATTATGTAAAATCTTTAAAAACCACAACTTAAAAATCACAATAGAAGCAACACAAAAAGTAGTAAATTACCTAGACATAACATTAGACCTCAATGACCATGTGTACAAACCATACAAAAAACCCAATGACATACCAATCTACGCAAATATCAAAAGCAACCACCCACCATCCATACTAAAAACAATACCCAATGGTATAAACAAGAGACTATCCAATCTGTCATGCAATGAAAACGCATTCAATGATGCAGCAACAGAATATCAAGAAGCATTACAAAAAAAGTGGTTACAATTACAAACTACAATACAGTCCAGACAACACGAACAGAAAAAAGAAAAATAGGAAAAGAAAGATCATATGGTACAACCTACAACCCACCATACGATGGACAAGTAAAAAACAAATGTAGGAAAAGAATTCTTTAAAATCTTGGCAACATCATTTCCAAAAGAACACAAACTGTCCAAAATATTCAACAAAAACACCATCAAACTATCATACTCATGTATGCCTAACCTCAAAAACATAATTGATCATCTAACAAAATGAAAAGCAACATAAAAGAGAAGGGTGCGAAAGGACATCTTGCAACTGCACTAAAAAAGAACAGTGCCCCCTAAGCAACAAATGCCTTCACAGCAACATTGTATACCAAGCTACGGTAACTTCAGAAAATGAAAAAGAAACATAAAATAGGGATCACTGAAAACACTTTCAAAACCAGATACGCAAACCACAAACAGTCATTCAAAAATGAAAAATACAAAAATCAAACAGAGCTGAGTAAATACATTTGGAGACTCAAAGATAAAAAAAATAGACTACAATATATCATGGAAAATCATAAAAAGAGCAACATCATACAACAATATTTCAAAAAGATGCAATCTATGCTCCACAGAAAAATGGTTAATATTATGTAAACCACACCTAGCAACCTTGAATACAAAAGTAGAAATAGTAAACAATTGCAGGCACAAATGGAAATCTTTGTTAGCGCACTCCACCTGAACAGACCCCAACAAGAACCACAGACACACGTGCAGCGACTCACACATGCAGAAACGGAATCAGGTCCCGCACGCTATAAAAGACAGATAGCGTGCCCCAAAAGAATATCGTGACGAGAGCGAGAGGTTCGAAACAAGCTTGTTAATTTAATACTTCATTTTTTTAAAATATTCTTAACCGATGTCGCTCCCCAAGGGGTTGA
>JAFLJL010000506.1:12500-15000 GCA_018398815.1 Conus ventricosus | reverse complement strand
CGTCTTGAATCTTGCCTTCCCCTGTCGTGCTCGACCATTGCCAAATCACTTCCTTTACGCTGGTTGTCACGACACAAGTCGCGCTACGACGTCATGTCCCTTGACTGGTTGTCACGACACAAGCCGCGCCATGACGTCATGTCCCTTGACTGGTTGTCACGACACAGGTCGCGCCACGACGTCATGTGCCTTGACTGGTTGTCACGACACAGGTCGCGCCATGAACGTCATGTCCCTTGACTGGTTGTCACGACACAAAACTGCTCTGTAAGTTGCTGGAATGGTGCTCAGTACTTAACCTTGGAAGTTATTAGTTTATTGTAATTTAGTCCCTTGCGGATTCATTCCAAGAACTGGCCCTCGGCACTTGTGTCTTAAGAGGATATCTTTTTATATTTTGTACTTTTCACAAGAAAATGTAGCTTGTTTTGCTCTTTCATCATTTTCTGTGCTTCTTAGGTGGCACCTTTGGTTGTTTGTTTGAAAACTCAACAAACATGCTACGGTATTGCACACCAGCTTTTTCTGGAATAGCATTCTTCTTGAAACCGAAAAGGCAGAGGAGTCAAATTACCACTTTCCGCGGTCACTGAGGAGAAACAATCAGGTTTCGAAATATCGGTATCTGACAAGGGGTTATACGTTAGTGAGTTTCCTCCCCATCGGAGACTGTCTCCCTCTTGGAGACTATAAGCTTGCTGAAGACTCATTTTGAGAAACATTTATTTTATTATTCCCCATTCACCCACTCAAGCACATACTGTTAATTGGGCAGAATTATCTACCACTGCAGGTATGAATGCTTATCTCCCCCTAATTCTTCAATCTAAGACATAAGAGCAAGCTTTGTTTTATAACTGAATATGTCTTGCAGTCATTGCAACACCAAGCTGCTCTGTAAGTTGCTGGAATGGTGCTCAGTACTTAACCTTGGAATTTATTAGTTTATATATATATATATATATATATATATATATATATATGTGTGTGTGTGTGTGTGTGTGTGTGTGTGTGTAAAGAAGATGCCAATAACGGGGACATAATGCTGCTGCACAGAATGACAATGCTACTTTAAGGCCGTTATGAGCTGCATCCTGTAGTCTAGTTTACCTCTGTTCAGGAGCAGTTATGTTCCTTGATATCTTAATGGAGTGTCCTGCGCGTGCCTGTACCCATCGTCAACACAGGGCAGGCCTCCAAGGGTGGTACAGGACTGCTCTAAAGGCGGGTGGAGACGGTGCTTCTCTGGGTCCTCCCAGCACCTTCGGGTGTTTCGTTTTCTTCTTTGCCTTAACTAGGCTGACCCTGGAGAAAGGTCCAGTGACGGTGAGGAAAGACCCACTGACCACAGGGAAAGTCCTGTTGACAGTGGGAAAGACTACAACTTTGGATTCTCTCTTGAGGGCACATAAGACCGTATGGCGAAAGCTTGGCTGTGTCTGGAGTGGCACCGTCTTCATCTGTCCGTGGGCAGGGGTGGTTGGGTCGTGGGGTGTCCTCGGCAGCGGGAGGGTGGGGTTTTTCGCCGGTGGGCTCTGCAGTCATGAAATACGGGCTGGTACACCCATGGGGATGCTACTTTAAGGCCGTTATGAGCTGCATCCTGTAGTCTAATTTACCTCTGTTCAGGAGCAGTTATATCCCTTAATATCTTAATGGAGTGTCCTGCGCGTGCCTGTACCCATCGTCAACACAGCGCAGGCCTCCAAGGGTGGTACAGGACTGCTCTAAAGGCGGGTGGAGACGGTGCTTCTCTGGGTCTCCCAGCACCTTCGGGTGTTTCGTTTTCTTCTTTGCCTTAACTAGGCTGACCCTGGAGAAAGGTCCAGTGACGGTGAGGAAAGACCCACTGACCACAAGGAAAGTCCTGTTGACAGTGGGAAAGACTACAACTTTGGATTCTCTCTTGAGGGCACATAAGACCGTATGGCGAAAGCTTGGCTGTGTCTGGAGTGGCACCGTCTTCATCTGTCCGTGGGCAGGGGTGGTTGGGTCTGTGGGGTGTCCTCGGCAGCTGGAGGGTTGGGTTTTTCGCCGGTGGGCTCTGCAGTCATGAAATACGGGCTGGTACATCCATGGGGATGCTACTTTAAGCCGTTATGAGCTGCATCCTGTAGTCTAATTTACCTCTGTTCAGGAGCAGTTATGTCCCTTGATATCTTAATGGAGTGTCCTGCGCGTGCCTGTACCCATCGTCAACACAGCGCAGGCCTCCAAGGGTGGTACAGGACTGCTCTAAAGGCGGGTGGAGACGGTGCTTCTCTGGGTCCTCCCAGCACCTTCGGGTGTTTCGTTTTCTTTTCAATGCTAGTAATTAAAAACATTTATGGAAGAAAAAAATCGTATATGAACTAATTAATATCTATAACATAAACCATATGTCAACGCAGTAATAAATCAATGCATAAGAATGAACAATGTGTGAAACCGAATTGAAATGTTCAAATGAATAAACATTTTCAACAGTGATAATGAGGCGCTCAAAAATGCATGCATACAT
>JAFLJL010000506.1:0-7500 GCA_018398815.1 Conus ventricosus | reverse complement strand
TGTGTGTGTGGGGGGGGGGGGGGGGGGGGCATTTTGGAACATTTGAAGCTGTAATCAGTTAGGGGCATCCAAATTCTCTGAAGGGGTATTATAGCAAAATACTAGTGTATTTCAGCTACATGCAATGTTGACTTATTTGGAGAACTTCAGCGAGTTCCAAAGTTTCTCTTTGAAAGTCGAAATTGGCCCATAAAATGATTTGCAGTTCGGTATGTTAGTATCACAATTCTGCAACCACATGACAATGAAAACTTTGAATATGTATGTATGAGTGTGCCTTTGTATGTGGGCGATTAAGCACGTGCGTGTGTGTGTACGCGCGAGCGCATTTGTGTGTGTGCGTGTATGTGTATGTGCGCATGGACGCATGTGCATGTGACTGCGCGTAGGACAGAGTGCATGTGCGCGCGTGTTTGAGTCTCTCTCTCTCTCTCTTCTCTCTCTCTCCTCTCTCTCTCTCTCTCTCTCTCTCTCTCTCTCTATATATATATATATATATATATATATATATATATATATCAATGATGTTAAAAAGGAAGGTTAAAACTCGAGGTTAAAACTCTACAAATTGTTTCGAGCTTGCTGTGCTGTCATCAGGATGTTTTTGGTTTGCCCACCGCCGATGTTATATAGCGTGTGGGTTCCCGTTTGCGGTTGTTTGCACGTGCGGGTTGGCTGCACGTGTTTTTGGGGGCTTTTAGGTTTTTGTTTTGGGTGTGTTCACTAACAACGATTTCCATTTATGCCTGCAGTTGTTTACTATTTCTGTTTTGGTGTTTAAAGTTGCTAAGTGTGGTTTGCATAGTATTAACCATTTTTCAGTTAAACATAGGTTGCACCTTTTTGAAACATTGCTGTATGGTGATGCTCTTTTTATGATTTTCCAGGATATATGTAGCTTGTTTTTGCATCTTTGAGTTTCCAGATATATTTGCTCAGTTCTGTTTGGTTTTTATATTTTTCTTTATTGAATGACTGTTTGTGGTTTGCATATCTGGTTTTGAAGTGGTTTTCAGTGATCCCTATGTATGTTTCTTTTCATTTTCTGATGTTACAGTAGCCTGGTATACAATGTTTTTGTGGAGACATTTATTGTTTAGTGGGCACTGCTCCTTTCTCGTGCAATTGCAAGATTTCCTTTCTTCACCCTTCTTTGCTGTGTTGATTTTCATTTTGTTGGATGCGTCAATCAGGTTTTGAGGTTGGGCATACATGAGTACGATAGTTTGACAGTGTTTTTATTAAATATTTTGGACAGTTTTGTGCTCTTTTGGAAATGAAGTTGCTAGGATTTTGAAGAATTCTTTCCCTATGACACCAGTCATTGACAAATGTTGCTCCCCAAGGGGTCGAGCACTTTTAAAATCATTTTAGGCTCTTTGGTTATATTGATCTATATATATATATATATATATATATATATATATATTATATATATATATATATATATATATATATATATATATATATATATATATATGTGTGTGTGTGTGTGTGTGTGTGTGTGTGTGTGTGTGTGTGTGTGTGTGTAAGAGTGCGCGAGCAAGCACACGTGTGTGTGTGTGTGAGTGTGTGTGTGTGTGTGTGTGTGTGTGTGTGTGTGTGTGTGTGTGTAGCTGATTGCACCTTTGCATGTTTGTGGGAAATGCATGTTCCTCTCCCCAGTACGTTCTTCGGTTGCGTTAGTGCTTTACCTCCACCAACGTGAACTTTGTTGGACTTTCAGCAATATTTTGCGCGAAACCAATTTTCACCACTACTTAGTGGACAGATACAATATGTCGCAAGGACGGAGTCTATACAATGTTGGTGCGGATCCGTCTTGTGATGTGATGTGATGTGGTTCTCCCATGTGTCCTATGTGGCTAACCTGTGTGATGTGATGTGATGTGATGTGATGTGGTTCTCCCGTATGTCCTATGTGACTGACCTGTGTGATGTGATATGATGTGATGTGATCTGATGTGATATGATGTGGTTCTCCCGTATGTCCTGTGTGATTGACCTGTGTGATGTGATATGATGTGATGTGATGTAGTTCTCCCATGTGTCCTACGTGACTGACCTGTGTGATGTGATATGATGTGATGTGGTGTAGTTCCCCCATGTGTCCTATGTGACTGACCTGTGTGATGTGGTGTGATGTGATATGATGTGATGTGATGTAGTTCTCCCGTGTGTCCTATGTGACTGACCTGTGTGAAGTGATGTGATGTGATGTGGTTCTGCCGTGTGTCCTATGTGATTAACCTGTGTGATGTGATGTGATGTGATGTGATGTGATGTGGTTCTCTCGTGTGCCCTGTGTGATCAACCTGTGTGATGTGATGTGATGTGTTGTGATGTGATGTGATGTGATGTGGTTCTCCCTTGTGTCCTGTGTGACTGACCTGTGTGATGTGATATGTGATGTCTCCCGTGTGTCCTATGTTATTGACCTGTGTGATGTGATGTGGTTCTCCCATGTGTCCTATGTGACTGACCTATGTGATGTGGTGTGATGTGATGTGGTTCTCCCACGTGTCCTATGTAATTGGCTTGTGTAATGTGATGTGATGTGATGTGATGTGATGTGATGTGATGTGATTCTCCCGTGTGTCCTATGTGATTGACCTTTGTGATGTGATGTGACGTGGTTCTCCGGTGTGTCCTTTGTGATTGACCTTTGTGATGTGGCGTGATGTGATGTGATGTGATGTGATGTGACGTGGTTCTCCCGTGTGCCCTATGTGACTGACCTGTGTGAAGTGATGTGATGTCATGTGATGTAGTTCTCCCGTGTGCCCTATGTGACTGACCTGTGTGAAGTGATGTGATGTGATGTGACGTGATTCTCTGGTGTGTCCTATGTGATTGACCTGTTTGATGTGATGTGATATGATGCGATGTGACGTGGCTCTCCCGCTGTGATTTACCTGTTGGATGTGATATGATGTGATGTGGTTCTCCTGCATGTCCTTTGTGATTGACCTGTGTGATGTCATGTGATGTGGTATTCTGATTTGTTTCATTGAAAGAATGGGAGTCAGATGTGTGACTGTGTGCGGACGCATGATTGTCTTTGCATGTGAGTGTGTATATCGAGACAATCATGTGACGCAGAGGTAGAAGGGGCAAAAGTTGGGCAGGGACAGCGGTAACAAAACAAAAACAACAACGACATACATATAAACAAACAACAACAAAAACAACAACAACAACAAAGCAACAAAGCAGTCGAGGGATCCAGAAATGAGCCAATCAAATAAAACGCCGAATGAATAGAATAAATAGCTGGAGAGGTTGATGGCTTGGCAGCAAGATTGCTAGGCTTAATGAGAGAGAGAGAGAGAGAGAGAGAGAGAGAGAGAGAGAGAGAGAGAGAGAGAGAGAGAGAGAGAGAGAGAGAGAGAGAGAGAGGAGATTGATTTTGGCACTTGACACTTTGATATTTTATCGTCATTACCAAATAGGTCTTTTGACAAGGGGGAGCGGGTAGCAGAACAATAACATTTACCTCTTCCTTTCCTTGCAAACAAATATACAAATTCATTTCCAGTGTGTATCAAATCAAAACGTAACAAAAACACATCAAATCGTAACATCTCCGTATGTCCTCGCACACAAGAGTAATACAATAACGTTAAAAAACAGAGAGAGAGAGAGAGAGAGAGAGAGAGAGAGAGAGAGAGAGAGAGAGAGAGAGAGAGAGAGAGAGAGAGAGAGAGGTGTGCTTGCGTGCGTGCGTGCGTGTGTGTGTGTGTGTGTGTGTGTGTTATTTAAGGGTATTGATAGAACGCATGACACCATGGTTTAACTTAATCCATTCAAAATGTAACCACGGAGGAATCTGAGGTGGGAACACATTAGCCGTTTTACCCGCTCTTCCTTTGTGGTTTTCTCACGGTGGACATTGCGTAAACACCGGCGCGTGACAGTTCATTGTACGACGTCAGCGACGATGTATGGGAGTATGTTAGCTTCAAAATGCAATTATTATCTATTCATGGAAACGCTCTTTTTTTTCTTTCTTTCTTTTTGCCTACAAGAGTAGAAACACGTGCAATGATTCTTATTTTCAGGTGAATTATTGTGTGCCTGAAAAGAATGATCACATGAAAGAAAAAAAGATCATATCTGATGTCAATGAGGGAATTTCTTTGTTTCTTTCTGTTTTGTTGTTGTTGTTGTTGTTGTTGTTGTTGTTTTTGTTGTTTTTGTTGGAAGTAACATTGATTGACTGAACAAGGAGTCCAAAGAAATAACCTAATAGTAATCAGCCTTTAGACCGCAGTATTCTGTACATAGTGAAAACATGAAGCTTGCCAGTTTTCTTTCTGACATTTATGCCTTTCAGAAGACACGACACTGAAAACACATGCACGTTGTTTATACAAAATGCTTTGATAATAATTACTCTGTCATCTAGATCATCTAAGCAAGATAATGCTTTCTACGAAGCAGAAAAAGTGAGCCAAACCAGATAACGTGTACACAGATGATTGCCCATAGTTGTCATCTGAGACAACAGGAAAATTTACATGTGTGTGTGTGTGTGGTGTGTGTGGGAGGGGGGGGGGGGGGGGCATTTTGGAACATTTGAAGCTGTAATCAGTTAGGGGCATCCAAATTTTCTGAAGGGGTATTATAGCAAAATACTAGTGTATTTCAGCTACATGCAATGTTGACTTATTTGGAGAACTTCAGCGAGTTCCAAAGTTTCTCTTTGAAAGTCGAAATTGGCCCATAAAATGATTTGCAGTTCGGTATGTTAGTATCACAATTCTACAACCACATGACAATGAAAACTTTGAATATGTATGTATGAGTGTGCCTTTGTTTTGTGGGCGATTAAGCACGTGCGTGTGTGTGTACGCGCGAGCGCGTTTGTGTGTGTGCGTGTATGTGTATGTGCGCATGGACGCATGTGCATGTGACTGGCGCGTAGGACAAGTGCATGTGCGCGCGTGTTTGAGTACTCTCTCCTCTCTCTCTCTCTCTCTCTCTCTCTCTCTCTCTCTCTCTCTCTCTCTCTCTCTCTCTCTATATATATATATATATATATATATATATACAACAACAAACAACAACAACAAACAACAACAAACTAATAAATTCCAAGGATAAGTACCGCACCGTTCCAGCAACACCAAGCTGCTCTGTAAGTTGCTGGAACGGTGCGGTACTTATCCTTGGAATTTATTAGTTTGTTGTATTTTAGTCCCTTGCGGATTCATTCCAAGAACTTGCCCTCAGCACTTGTGTCTTAGAGGATATCTTTTTTCATATTTTACTTTTCACAAGAAAATGTAGCTTGTTTTGCTCTTTTATGATTTTCTTTTGCTTCTTAGATGGCACCTTTGGTTGGTTTTTTGAAAACTCAACAAACATACTACGGTATTGCACACCAACCTTTTCTGGGATTGTATTCTTCTTAAAACTGAAAAGGCAGAGGAGTCAAATTACCACTTTCCGCGGTCACTGAGGAGAAACCACCAAGTTTTCGAAATATCGGTATATGACCAGGAGTTATATGTAGTGAGTTTCCCTCCCTATTGGAGGATGTCTCCCCCTTGAGAATATAATCTTGCTGAACGCTCATTTTGAGAAGCATTTATTTATTTTATTTTCCCCATTCACCCACTCAAGCACATACTGTTAGTTTAGGCAGAATCATCTACCACTGCAGATATGAATGCGTATCTCCCCCTATTTCTTCAATCTAAGACATAAGAGCAAGCTTTGTTTATAATTCAATATTTCTTGCAGTCATTGCAACACCAAGCTGCTCTGTAAGTTGCTGGAACGGTGCGTACTTATCCTTGGAATTTATTATTTGTTGTATTTTAGTCCCTTGCGGATTCATTACCAAGAACTTGCCCTCAGCACTTGTGTCTTAGAGGATATCTTTTTCATATTTTACTTTTCACAAGAAAATGTAGCTTGTTTTGCTCTTTTATGATTTTCTTTTGCTTCTTAGATGGCACCTTTGGTTGGTTTTTTGAAAACTCAACAAACATACTACGGTATTGCACACCAACCTTTTCTGGGTTTGTATTCTTCTTAAAACTGAAAAGGCAGAGGAGTCAAATTACCACTTTCCGCGGTCACTGAGGAGAAACCACCAAGTTTCGAAATATCGGTAAATGACCGGGAGTTATATGTTAGTGATTTTTCCTCCCTATTGGAGGATGTCTCCCCCTTGGAGAATATAATCTTGCTGAACGCTCATTTTGAGAAGCATTATTTATTTTATTTTCCCCATTCCCCACTCAAGCACATACTTTTTAGTTAGGCAGAATCATCTCCCACGCAGATATGAATGCGTATCTCCCCCCAATTTCTTCAATCTAAGACATAAGAGAAAGCTTTGTTTATAATTCAATATATATATATATATATTATGGGGTGTGTGTGTGTGTGTGTGTGTGTGTTGTGTAAGAGTGCGCGACAAGGACACGGGGTGTGTGTGTGTGAGTGGGGTGTGTGTGTGTGTGTGTGTGTGTGGTGTGTGTGTAGCTGATTGCATGTTTTGTGGGAAATGCATGTTCCTCTCTCCCATACGTTCTTCGGTTGCGTTAGTGCTTTACCTCCACCAACGTGAACTTGTTGGACTTTCAGCAATATTTTGCGCGAAACCAATTTTCACCACTACTTAGTTGACAGATACAAAAATGTCGCAAGGACGGAGTCTATACAATGTTGGTGTGGATCCGTCTTGTGATGTGATGTGATGTGGTTCTTCCCCTGTGTCCTATGTGGCTAACCTGTGTGATGTGATGTGATGTGATGTGATGTGGTCTCCCGTATGTCCTATGTGGGCTGACCTGTGTGATGTGATATGATGTGATGTGATCTGATGTGATATGAATGTGGTTCTCCCCGTATTCCTGTGTGATTGACCTGTGTGATGTGATATGATTGATTTTGATGTAGTTCTCCCATGTGTCCTACGTGACTGACCTGTGTGATGGGATATGATGTGATGTGGTGTGTTCTCCCATGTGGGCCTATGTGACTGACCTGTGTGATGTGGTGGGGATGTGATATGATGTGATGTGATGTAGTTATCCCGTGTGTCCTATTGACAGACCTGTGTGAAGTGATTTTGATGTGATGTGGTTCTGCCGTGTGTCCTATGTGATTTAACCTTGTGATGTGATGTGATGTGATGGATGTGATGTGGTTCTCATCGTGTTCCTGTGTGATCAACCTGTGTGATGTGATGTGATGTGTTGTGATGTGATGTGATGTGGTTCTCCCTTGTGTCCTGTGTGACTGACCTGTGTGATGTGATATGTGAGGTCTCCCTGTGTCCTATGTTATTGACCTGTGTGATGTGATGTGGTTCTTCCCATGTGTCCTAAGGACTGACCTATGTGATGTGTGTGATGTAATGTGGTTCTCCCCGTGTCCATGTAATTGGCCCTTTTGTAATGTGATGTGATGTAGTGTGTGAGTGATTCTCCCGTGTGTCTAGTGATTGACCTTGTGATGTGTGGACTGTTCCTTCCGTGTGTG
>JAFLJL010000505.1:20000-26848 GCA_018398815.1 Conus ventricosus | reverse complement strand
CCGCCCGCCCCATACAAGCAAGCTGGCGGCAGAAATAAATAACCGCTCTAATACCTTCTCCGCCAAGCTGACGGAGACTGCAGTCGCTCGACCTTGAAACTCACCTGTTGGAGCTGTTTTTCTGACCCAGGGCCGTCGGAACGACCTTGACCTTAAGCCGCCGCCGCGTCGGTTCCCCGCATCCGCCGGCGCCATGGCGTCAGTGGCGGTGGCCTTAGCGGCGTCGTCGTCCTTAACGTAACAGAGGGAACTAACTGCTCACCTCCTAGAGAGCAGGTTACCCTTTTTCCACATGTATTCCTAGGTCTTCTTCTTCTTTCTTTTTAGTGTCCACAATTATCATGTCGATTGTTCTGACATTTTTGTGTATGACCTTTTTCTTTTATCCCGCAATAAAGGCAGCCATACTCCAACTTCGGGGAAGGTGCGTGCTATGAGTAACGTGTCATCCATACCAACGGCCCAAACTGGCCTTCTCTTCCGAAAGTTGGTGATGGGATTTTATGTGTGTGCAAGATGATATGCGTGCGTTCACACACGGAACCTCGGTGTATTGTCTCATTCGAAGGACTGTATGGGAATGGATTCAGAACCGATGTTAACTCCGAGGAAATCCCCCCGTGCCGAAACGGCCCCTGGTGATGCGAACCCGCAACCCCAAGATTACGAGTCCGCGCTCTGTCAATTGAGCTATTCCGGCCCCCAAAGTTGCTGTTGTTGTTGTTGTTGTTGTTGTTTGCATGCACCTTTGTCAGAAATAGTAGTTGGGGGGTGGGGGTGGGGGGGGGGGGGGGGGGGGGGGGGGGGGCTCAATGTGACAGGAGTGGTGGAAAGTGGGGGAACGCATTACATTGTAAGGTGCAACCTGATTGTGCGAACGGACTACAGGCTGGAATTCAGGATCTGTTAGTAACGAATTACAATTGTTAAAGAACACAATTGTGAAGTTTGCTCAACCTTGAAAGTTGTCGACTTGTAATATATCTGTGATATTGAACTTTTAGGGATTAAAAAAAAGATTGCGTTTGTGGTAATGTTCATACCTATTACAAAAAAGTATACGGAAAGTAATCTTTCAGGTCCTACTACATAACTTCCTGGCGTGAGAAAGGCGATCGTGGACCGTTGGACGATGGCAGGCTCTGGTTCTCCTGTACTCAATCATTGAAGTTGAACCTTTCGTGAACATTGTACCTCACTATCAAGATGCTGAATCCTTTCCTGAATTGTACTCTCTATTACATAGAAGTCGAATCCTTACTGAAACATGGTACACTCTTAGTCAAGAGTTTGAATCCTTTCCTACATTGTACTTCTAGATCAAGAAAGGCTGATCTTTCCTGACATTGACCTCTCTAGACATGAAGTATGAATCTTTCTCCTGAACTTGTACCTCTCTAGTCATAGAAGTCTGAATCCCTTTCCTGAACATTGTACCTCTCTAGTCATAAAGTCTGAATCCTTTCCCTGAACATTGTACCTCTCTAGTCATAGAAGTCTGAATCCTTTCCCTGAACATTGTACCTCTCTAGTCATAGAAGTTGAATCCTTTCCCTGAACATTGTACCTCTCTAGTCATCAGAAGTCTGAATCCTTTCCCTGAACATGGTACCTCTCTAGTCATAGAAGTCTGAATCCTTTCCCTGAACATTGTACCTCTCTAGTCAAGAAGTCTGAATCCTTTCCCTGAACATTGTACCTCTCTAGTCATAGAAGTCTGAATCCTTTCCGTGAACATTGTACCTCTCTAGTCACAGAAGTCGAATCCTTTCCCGAACATGGTACCTCTCTAGTCACAGAAGTCTGAATCCTTTCCCTGAAAATTGTACCTCTCTAGTCATAGAAGTCTGAATCCTTTCCCTGAACATGTACATCTCTAGTCATAGAAGTCTGAATCCTTTCCCTGAACATTGTACCTCTCTAGTCATAGAAGTCTGAATCCTTTCCCTGAACATTGTACCTCTCCAGTCACTAGAAGTCTGAATTGTTTCCTGAAGATTGTACCTCTCTATCATAGAAGTCTGAATCCTTTCCCTGAACATGGTACCTCTCTAGTCATAGAAGTCTGAATCCTTTCCCTGAACATTTGTACCTCTCTAGTCATAGAGTCTGAATCCTTTCCCTGAACATCTGTACCTCTCTAGTCACAGAAGTCTGAATTCTTTCCCTGAAGATTGTACCTCTCTAGTCATAGAAGTCTGAATCCTTTCCCTGAACATTGTACCTCTCTAGTCAAGAAGTCTGAATCCTTTCCCTGAACATTGTACCTCTCTAGTCATGAAGTCTGAATCCTTTCCCTGAACATTGTACCTCTCTAGTCACAGAAGTCTGAATCCTTTCCCTGAACATTGTACCTCTCTAGTCATAGAAGTCTGAATCCTTTCCCTTAACATTGTACCTCTCTAGTCATAGAAGTCTGAATCCTTTCCCTGAGCATTGTACCTCTCTAGTCACAGAAGTCTAAATCCTTTCCCTGAACATTGTACCTCTCTAGTCATAGAAGTCTGAATCCTTTCCCTGAACATTGTACCTCTCTAGTCATAGAAGTCTGAATCCTTTCCCTGAACATGTACCTCTCTAGTCTATAGAAGTCTGAATCCTTTCCGTGAACATTGTACCTCTCTAGTCATAGAAGTCTGAATCCTTTCCCTGAACATTGTACCTCTCTAGTCACAGAAGTCTGAATCCTTTCCCTGAACATTGTACCTCCTAGTCATAGAAGTCTGAATCCTTTCCCTGAACATTGTACCTCTCTAGTCATAGAAGTCTGAATCCTTTCCCTGAACATTGTACCTCTCTAGTCATAGAAGTCTGAATCCTTCCCTGAACATTGTACCTCTCTAGTCACAGAAGTCTGAATCCTTTCCCTGAACATTGTACCTCTCTAGTCATAGAAGTCTGAATCCTTTCCCTGAACATTGTACCTCTCTAGTCATAGAAGTCTGAATCATTTCCCTGAACATTGTACCTCTCTAGTCATAGAAGTCTGAATCCTTTCCCTGAACATGGTACCTCTCTAGTCATAGAAGTCTGAATCCTTTCCCTGAACATTGTACCTCTCTAGTCATAGAAGTCTGAATCCTTTCCCTGAACATTGTACCTCTCTAGTCATAGAATCTGAATCCTTTCCCTGAACATGGTACCTCTCTAGTCATAGAAGTCTGAATCCTTTCCCTGAACATTGTAGCTCTCTAGTCATAGAAGTCTGAATCCTTTCCCTGAACATGGTACCTCTCTAGTCACAGAAGTCTGAATCCTTTCCCTGAACATTGTACCTCTCTAGTCATAGAAGTCTGAATCCTTTCCCTGAACATTGTACCTCTCTAGTCATAGAAGTCTGAATCCTTTCCCTGAACATTGTACCTCTCTAGTATAGAAAGTCTGAATCCTTTCCCTGAACATTGTACCTCTCTAGTCATAGAAGTCTGAATCCTTTCTCTGAACATTGTACCTCTCTAGTCATAGAAGTCTGAATCCTTTCCCTGAACATGGTGCCTCTCTAGTCATAGAAGTCTGAATCCTTTCCCTGAACATGGTACCTCTCTAGTCATAGAAGTCTGAATCCTTTCCCTGAACATTGTACCTCTCTAGTCATAGAAGTCTTTATCCTTTCCCTGAACATGGTACCTCTCTAGTCATAGAAGTCTGAATCCTTTCCCTGAACATGGTACTCTCTAGTCATAGAAGTCTGAATCCTTTCCCTGAACATGTACCTCTCTAGTCATAGAAGTCTGAATCCTTTCCCTGAACATGGTACCTCTATCATAGAGTCTAACCTTTCCTGAACATGTACTCTCTAGTCACGAGTTGAATCCTTTCCCTGAACATGGTACCTCTCTAGTCATAGAAGTCTGAATCCTTTCCGAATGTACCTCTTAGCATAGAACGATCCTTTCCTGAACATGTACTCTCTAGTCACAGAAGTCTGAATCCTTTTCCTGAACATTGTACCTCTCTAGTCATAGAAGTCTGAATCCTTTCCCTGAAACATTGTACCTCTCTAGTCACAGAAGTCTGAATCCTTTCCCTGAACATTGTACCTCTCTAGTCACAGAAGTCTGAATCCTTTCCCTGAACATTGTACCTCTCTAGTCACAGAAGTCTGAATCCTTTCCCTGAACATTGTACCTCTCTAGTCATAGAAGTCTGAATCCTTTCCCTGAACATTGTACCTCTCTAGTCACAGAAGTCTGAATCCTTTCCTGAACATTGTACCTCTCTAGTCATAGAAGTCTGAATCCTTTCCCTGAAACATTGTACCTCTCTAGTCATAGAAGTCTGAATCCTTTCCCTTAACATTGTACCTCTCTAGTCATAGAAGTCTGAATCCTTTCCCTGAACATTGTACCTCTCTAGTCGCAGAAGTCTGAATCCGTTCCTTAACATTGTACCTCCTAGTCACTAGAAGTCTGAATCCTATCCCTGAACATGGTACCTCTCTAGTCACAGAAGTCTGAATCCTTTCCCTGAACATTGTACCTCTCTAGTCATAGAAGTCTGAATCCCTTTCCCTGAACATGGTACCTCTCTAGTCATAGAAGTCTGAATCCTTTCCCTGAACATGTACCTCTCTAGTCAAGAAGTCTGAATCCTTTCCCTGAACATGGTACCTCTCTAGTCACAGAAGTCTGAATCCTTTCCCGGAACATTGTACCTCTCTAGTCACAGAAGTCTGAATCCTTTCCTGAACATGGTACCTCTCTAGTCACAGAAGTCTGAATCCTTTCCCTGAACATTGTACCTCTCTAGTCACAGAAGTCTGAATCCTTTCCCTGAACATGGTACCTCTCTAGTCACAGAAGTCTGAATCCTTTCCCTGAACATTTACAGCATCCATGGCAGACTTTCGGGAGTCGGCCATTGTTATGGTAAATGTGTCATTCTAGCTGTTACGGAAGAAAATATATTGTTAGTAAGCAGAGAGAGAGAGAGAGAGAGAGAGAGAGAGAGAGAGGAGAGAGAGAGAGGTTAGAGAGAGAGAGAGAGAGAGAGGAGAGAGAGATGAGAGAGAGAGAGAGAGATAGAGAGAGAGAGAAGAGGGAGAGAGAGAGAGAGAGAGAGAGAGAGGAGAGAGAGGGATGAATGATGTGTGAGCACGCTATGCATTACTGAAACTGCGATGCAAGCAGTGTGTGACACTACTATTATTATTAGAATCTCTTTATACTCTATATCCCCCCCCCCCTCCAAATCTCCCAGTGCTGTTGCTGGGGTTAGTGTTCTATCGTATTTTATATTCTTCTCATCTTTCTCATCCATGCATGCTGCTTTCTCAAAGTTTGAAAGTATTAAAAGCAGCCCAATTACAATTCCAGTGTCTGTGCACCCTGTTTTGATTTTGTGGCGGACTGGGTCTAGAACATTCCAGGGTAATGGCTTTTGAATCATCACACAGAAGATTTCTGCATACGTACAAACCTCTGTTGCTTACCATCGTAGTATGAGCCGAACGAGAATTCCCGATGGAGGGAAACATTCTTGCTGTTTTGACTCCTAGCATTGAAGACGTTGTTTCGCTTGTGTAGCTTGATGCCTCTGTAGATGGAGCTAGTTCTTTGCCTGTGTCACTCAATGCTTATCCTCCATTGAAAGCTTCTTTGGTCTCAGCTGAAGCAGGGGAGAGTACTCTGGCATACAGCATTCTGATTCTGAGGCTGGTTTGTCCAAATCTATACAGACAGTTCGTAAGTCTTACGCAATTTAGCCGTCAACTTGACTTCCAACAGTCTACTCATCAAATCTGTCCGTCTGTCTGTCTGTCTGTCTGTCTCTCTCTCTCTCTCTCTCTCTCTCTCTCTCTTCTCTCTCTCTCTCTCTCTCTCTCTCTCTCTCTCTCTCTCTCTCTCTCTCTCTGAGTCAATTATTTCCATTCATCTTTTACAGTTCCTTGAGCAACCATTTAATAGCGTTTTGCAACAACAGAACCATTTACTTAAAAAATGTCAGGATACGGTCCAAGACGAGTTGAAAAAAAGCGACAGTTTTGTGCTTGAATTTTATGCAGTTGATGTTTTAACAAAAATATAGAGTAGAATCAGCATAAGATCCCCTTGCGACTGGAAAAAGTGACATAATTCTCTGCCGGAAATTCACGCAATTACTATTAGAAAAAAAACCCACACACCCCACAAAATGTCCCCCAAACAAACCAAAAATGTACATTGGTATTATAACCAACCCCCGCTGACACAACCCCACCCTTTTGTCTTCAGCACCCCTGTTCAGACATGCATGAAAAGCGTATCATCATGCATTTACACGTGAGTCGATATAAGCAGGATTCTCTTGTGTAATCGACGCTGAAGCTTTTTCGTTCTTTTTTTTTTTTTCCCCTATGGCAGCAGCAGCAGCAGCAACATCAGCAGCAGCAGCGGTGGCAGGTACTTGTCCACCTGGTTTTATCAGCCCGTGGAAGCTGCTTCGTCACGTGGCTGGCTCCGCGCGGTTCCAGACTGAAACCAGATGATAAAACAGACGCAGATAATGATGCACTTGGTGTCAACTATAATACGCTGAAAACGTGCAACAATAATATGACACGTAACAGAAAGAAGAAGAAGAAGAAAGAAGAAAAAGATCGTGTTTAACAAGAGAAAGAGTGGAGAGGAGGAGGGGAAGAGTAGGAGGAGGAGGTGTAGGAAGAGGAGGAGGAGGAGGGAGAGAGAGAGAGAGAGAGAGAGAGAGAGAGAGAGAAGAGAGAGAGAGAGGAGAGAGAGAGAGAGAGGGAGACAAAGAGGGAGAGAGAGATGGTCGTGGGGGTGGGGGTGGGGTAAGGCTTGGGTAGTGGTGGGGTGGAGGATGGATGGTGGGGGGCATTGAGAGACGAGGAGAGCAGTGTGGTGGTGGTG
>JAFLJL010000505.1:10000-15000 GCA_018398815.1 Conus ventricosus | reverse complement strand
ACGCACGCAAAACACACACACCCCACACACACACACCACACACACACACACACACACACACACACACACACACACACACACACACCAGGGCGCGCGTTTTTGCGACGCGCACTTTTTTTTTTTCAACATTATAGAGGTAAAGAATTGGTACAATAATACAAATTGAAATGTGTGTGTGTGGGTGTGTGTGTGTGTGTGTTGGGTGGGGTTGTGTGTGTGTGGGGTGGAAAAAAAAAAAGGGGGGGAGAGTGAGGAGAGAGAAAAGGGAGGAGAAGGGGGTGAGGAAAAGAGAGAGAGAGAGAGAACGAACGAACAAACGAACGAAAAGAACGAATTTTTTTAATGGGGGGATAAAAACAAGCACAATACGGGCTTTTTTTTTCATCTTACAGAGAGAGAAAAAGAGAGAGAGAGAAAAGAGAGAGAGAGGAAGGGAGAGAGAGAGAGAACAAATTTTTATTTTCAGGGGTAGGGGAGTAAGCAAACGAGGGGGGGGAGGGGGAGAGCGAAAAAAACGAACGAACAAACGAACAAAAATCTTTTTTTTTTGAGGATAAAGAAAAAGCCCAAAATACAGCTTTTTTTTTTTTTACATTTCAGAGGAGAGGAAGAGGAGAGGGAGAGAGGAGAAGGGAAAAGGGGGGCGTAAGCGTAATCATGATTCCTAATTAGTCATCATGTTTGAGTTTAACCCCACGTAATTGCATGCAGTTCGTGTAGTAGTTCAATTTACGCGTGTGACTCTGAGGCAAAATGCCCATTTTCCCCCCCCCCCCCCCCCCCCCCCCCCAAACGTTGCCTAAACCCGAGCGTTCGCCACCAGGCCCCCGTCCTTGTTGTCTTGGGAGTAAGACTGGTGTTAGGAAATACGAGAACAAGGGGGGTTTGGGGGGGGGGGGGGGGGGAGGGGAGGGCAGCGTGGGGGAGGAAGCTTTGGGAGTGAGGTTTCGGGAAAGAAGTGGGGGTGGGGCTGGGAGGGGGAGGGGGAGGTGGGGAGGGGTGAAAAAAAAAACCCCCAACCCCCCCAAAAAAAAAACAAAAAAAAAACAAAAACCCCCGGGGTGCCCGAGCCCTGGGAACATTTTGGTGTCGCGGGCGTGTCAGCAGGTCGGGGGAAAGGGGTTTTTGGGGGGGGGGCGGGGGGGGGGGGGAGAGGGGGGGGGAGGGGGTAGGGGAAGGGGGGGGGGGGGCGAGAGGGGGAGGGGAAAGGGGAGGGACAGGGAAATTTTAGGGGGGGGGGGGGGGGAGGGGGGGCAAGAGAATTTGGGGGATGGGGGGTTTTGGGGTGTGGGGGGTGGGGGGGGCAGGGTTTTGGGGGGCTTGGGTTTTTTCGGATCTTTCCTGACACCGTCAGCCAGTCCCAAACAAGGGGGGCTGGGGGTTGTGCCCAATGGTGGGAAGCGCAAGTTAATAATTTCTCTGTCTGCTGTCCCTGTCTGTCGTCTGTCTCCCTTTCCCCCTCTCCCCCCCCCCCCTCTCTCCTCTTTCCTCTCTCTTGTGTCTCCTTCCCTCTTTCTCTCTCTCTCCCCCCCCCCCTCTCTCTCTTCCCCCTCTCTCTCCCCCTCTCCTCTCCGCCCTCTCTTCCCTCCTCTCCCTCTCCCCCCCCTCTTTTCCCTCCCCTCTCTCTCCTCTCTTTCCGTCTCCCCTCCTCCCCCCTTTCCCCCTCTCTCTCTCTTCCTCTCTCCTCTCTCCTCTCTCTCTTATCCTTCCTCTCTCTCTCTCTTTCCGTCTCCCTCCTCTCCCCCCTCTCTCTCTCTTCTCTCTCCCTTTCTCCCTCTCTCTATTTCTTTCTCTCTCTCTCTCTCTCTCTCTCCCCAGTAAGCAATGGGTTATGATAATGACCGTAAGTGTCCTGTACTCATTGCATCCGGGTCCCCCCCCCCCCCCCCCCATCCCCCCCGCCTTCTTCCATTTTCGCATTGTATTTTTTGTTTTTCTTCTCATTACGAACTGCAATTATGGTTTCCAAACTTAATATTGTGTTCGAGGGGAAGTGGAGTGGGGGGGGGGGGGGGGGGAAGGGGGGAGGACGGGGGGGGAAGGGGGGGGGGGGGGGGGGGGAGTGCAGGTGGGATGCAGCTGAAAGCAGTGTGTTGGACAGGAACTGGAAGGTGGGGATGCTTGGTGGGGAGGGGGCGGGGGCGGAATTGCGTGTGTGTGTGTGGGGTGTGTTGTGTGTGTGTGCGTGCGTGCGTGCGTGCGTGCGGGCGTGGTGCGTGCGTGCGCGCGCGCGCGCGCAACCCAACAAAGTTAATGATTAGAATGGGGATCATGAAGAAAAGAGAGAAAAAACATACTCAGAGACTGTCGGCACAGAGGAGGGGGGGTGTTGTCATGGAAATAGAGAGAGAGAGGAGGGGAGAGAGGGGAGAGAGAGAGAGAGAGGAGGAGAGGGGAAGAGAGGAGAGGGGAGAGGGGAGAGAAGAGAGAAAGAAAAGAAGAAAGAGAGAGAGAGAGCCATGGGAGAGAGAGAGGAGAGAGAGAGAGAGAGAGAGAGGGGAGAGAGGGAGAAGGAGGTGGTGCAATTGGAGGACGGGGCATTTTGTGTGTGTGTGTGCGTCTGTGTGTGTGTGTGTGTGTGCGTCTGTGTGTGTGTGTGTGTGGTGTGTGTGTGTGTGTGTGTTTTGTGTGTGTGTGTGTGTGTGTGTGTGTGATATTTGTGGATGTGCACGTGTCTGTTCTTCTTTTGGGTATTTTTTCACGTGGTGTGTCTGTGTGTCTGTTGGGTTTGCGTGTGTTGGTAATTATGAATAAGTGTGGACGTATGATCGTTGTCTTTCGTTTCAAGGTCAAGACGAAAGAAAGGAAAAAAAAAGAGAAGGGAGAAAGTTGAAGGAGGGGGGTGGGGGGGAAAAGGGGGGGGGGGGGGACATGTGTGATGACGACAAAAGTTGAAGAATGCGCCCCCCCTCAGTCCGTTTGACTTTTCCCCAGGTCCCGAACAAAAACAACTTGTTTCCTGAAGGAAATATTCACGCCTTTTTTCTTTCCTTTTTTTTAAAAAATATTTTTATTGTCAATAAAAATGGAAAAAGCTAGACGTGAATCATCATGATTACGATTTTGGCCAAGACCAAGCCTTCCCTCTAGGACTAGAACCGGACAACCCCCCCCTCCCACCCTCTCCTCTCCTTTTCGACAAAAAACCCCCCAAAACTATCCCTCGTACTCCCTTCCTCTCCACCCCCACCCCCACCCCCCTCTCTCGCTTCCTTTTCAGGGCATGGAGTTTTAATTCTATGCACTCTTTGCTCGCTACGACATGGAGACAAAACCCGGCGAGCGAGATGAACTCACATTAGAAATGAATTATGATGAAGAATCTGGATAATTATGACTAGAAAAGGGTTAATAATGCGTTGTTACATTTTTATGAGCAGGGTTAGTGTGTGGTGTGTTGTGTGTGTGTGTGTTGTGTGTGTGTGTGTGTGTGTTGTGTGTGTTGTAATTAGTGTGTGTGTGTGTGGTGTGTGTGTGTGGTGGTGTGTGTGCGTGCGTGCGTGGGGTGCGGTGCATGTGGTGTGTTTCGTGTGTGCGTGCGTGCGTGGTGTGCGTGCGTGCGTGTGTTTTGTGTGTGTGGGGTGTATATGGTGTTTTGCGTGTGTATGTGTGTGTGTGGTGTGTGTGTGTGTGTGTGTGTGTGTGTGGGGTGTTTGTGCGCCATATGCATGTGCATGAGCGTACGCGAAAGTGTGGTGTTTTTGTGTGTGTGTTGTGTGTGTGTGTGTGCGTGCGTGCGGTGCGTGGTGCGTGCGTGCGTGCGTACCTGCGTGCGTGCGCGCGCGCGCGCGCGCGCGTGTTGTGTGTGGGGTGTGTGTGTGTGTGTGTGGTGTGTTTGGTGTGTGTGTGGGGTGTGTGTATGTGCTAGCGCGGCGGTGTATGTGTGTGTGTGTGTGTGTGTGTGTGTGTGTGTGTGTGCGCGCGCGCCATGTGCATGTGCATGTGCGTACCGCATGTGGTGTGTGTGTGTGTGTGTGTGTGTGTGTGTGTGTGTGTGTGTGTGTGTGTGTGTGTGAGTGTGTATGTGTGGTGTGTGTGTATGTGTGTGCGTGCGTGCGTGCGTGCGTGCGTGTGGTGTGTGTGTGTGTGTGTATGTGCGTGCGCGCGCGCGCGCGCGCGCGTGTGTGTTTTGTTCTGGTGTCAGGAATGCGGAAGAGGCTGGCAGTTCTCAACT
The DNA here is from genome assembly GCA_018398815.1 of Conus ventricosus. Taxonomy (NCBI): domain Eukaryota; kingdom Metazoa; phylum Mollusca; class Gastropoda; order Neogastropoda; family Conidae; genus Conus; species Conus ventricosus. The sequence goes on along the minus strand of JAFLJL010000505.1, from coordinate 10,826 downwards.
GTGGTGGTGGGGCGTTCAGGGAGGTGAAGAGACCCGGGGACGTTGGAGGGGAGGTGGGGGGGGGGGGGGCGATGGGGAAGCAGAGAGACAGAGGATGAGTGTCTCTGAGACAGTGTCAAGTCTATACTGGCAGAGAGGGCGAGAGGACACCCACCAACCAAACTGAGAAAAGTTCCCTAGGATTTCGGGTCCCTGCCGCGTGTGCCCTTCGCGCGTTTGAACGACTACTTGTCACCAAACACACTTAGGGAGACACAAACGTACGCGAGCGCGCGCGCGCGCAACACACACACACACACACACACACACACACACACACACACACACAACACACACACACACACACACACACACACACACACATTCACACACGAACACACACACACAGTCACGCACTTAGGCACGCAGGTACTGCGCTCGTGCACGCTCACACAGACACACAGACACACAGACACACACACACACACACACCACACACACACACACACACCACACACACACACACACACACACACACACACACTGATCCTCCCTTATTATTTTAAATAACGCGGAACTCAGTTAACATCTTCCAAATGTATCAATAATAGCTCAGGCACGAAATGAATTTTCTTTACTTCATTTTCTTCTTCTTTACCCTTGAAAGCCTACTGCTGGCATTGGAAGCTGCTACGACCATTCCTTTTCATACCATGCAACTTCATGTCGGAAATTGTCTAATATTGCTCCGTACCTACAGAAAATAAATCATTTTACATATTCTAAATAATCGAGCAGAAGTACTTGTTTATATGATAAGAGATATTGACATCAAAGAGATGGGCAC
>JAFLJL010000504.1:82572-89059 GCA_018398815.1 Conus ventricosus | reverse complement strand
CTTTTATTTAGTAGGTTAGAAGAGTCAAAATGGTGACAAAGATGTTTATTTATGTGTTTTTCCAAGGGCTTGGAAAGAACTGGCAAAATAGATATAGGTCTATAGTTCGATGGGTCAGATTTGTCTCCAGATTTGAAAATGGGTATTACTTTTGCAACTTTGAACTGAGCAGGAAAGTGACATTTATCAATGCATAAATTGTATATGTAGGTAAGAGTTTCACATATAACAGGTGCTGATAGTTTCAGAATCTTTCCATCAATTCCGTCAAGTCCACGACTTCCTGTCTGCTTTAACTGGCATAAAGCTTTGTGAACATCACTGACTGTCATAGGTGGAACTGGTGGAGCTGAACGAATGTTCTTAGCATTACAAAAGTTTTTCAATTTTTGTAGTTCATTTGAGTCAGTATTCTTTTCTTTGACAATGTGTTCTGCAACTGTTGTAAAGTGTTTGTTGAGTTCATTTGGTGTTATATTGATTATGGGACTTATCTTTGAGTGTGAAGTTTTATTCGTAAGTTCATTTATTGCTTGCCATATGGACTTCGAATCTTGTTTGTTGGCTACAAGTTCACGAAAAAATTGCATTTTTGCTGTCCGTTTGAGTGAATTGACTTTATTGCGTTGCCTTTTAAATTAATCCGATTTCCCTTCTGTTTCAAACAGATCGTCGCGTAGGAAACAAGCAGCTTGTATTTCATCAGTCATCCACTTTGGTTGTGCACTATGTTTAACTCTACGCGTTTTGAGTGGCGCATGCTTGTCATAAACAGAATTAAACGTATGTAGCCAAAACTCTAACGCTTTCGCTGGATCAGTGTAATTATAAACATTTATAAGGGGGGAATTCATGAGGTCAGTGAGAAAGGGATCTTCATGGAATTGTCCAAAAGATCTATAAGTGATATGTTTGTGGCCTGTTTTAGGAATTTTGATTCCCCTTCTTTTCCACGTAATACATACTGGAAAGTGGTCGCTGCAACCATTCAAAGGCACACATTTCTCAATGACGTTACGTGGTTCAGAAAGATAGATGTGGTCAATTAATGTTTTGCTAGTGGGCGTTACTCGGGTGGGCATGTCTATAATTTGGGATAAGTTGTACGAAGTAGTCTTGTCTGACCATGATGTTTGGCATTTCAATAAATCAATGTTGAAATCACCTAAAATAATTATTTCTGTAGCATCAAGTGATGCTGCATCCATCATGGCCGTAAACTTGTCCATCCAATCAGCATGTTCTGCTGGGTTTCGATACACAAATCCGATTTTGATGGGTTTCGTTCTCTTCAACCTGATTATTAGCCACACTGCTTCAATTCCAAAACTTTCAAGTTCATATAAACGTTGCGCATTTAATGTTTCATGAATGTAAATCAATATGCCCGTAGTTTTGGATTCGGTGGGATCTCTGCGTACAATATTGTAGCCGGAGCTTAAGACAGTGGCATCAGGGACAATATCTGAAAGTCTTGATTCAGTGAAGCCAAATATATGAAAGGGTTTGTCTTGATTTGACAGTATAGTGGGTATCTCCTGTAATTTGTTTTGTATATGGTTTATATTTAGATGTCCAATACGTAATCCGTCTTCCTGTGGCCACGCTGAAGATGATTGTACCATTTGTGTAATTAACAAAATAGCGATGATACACTTAAAAAAACACAAATATGTCCATATAATACACACAAAATACAACAATCTTCAATGCCAAAGAGATAATGACTATAAGAAACAAACAAAACTAAATTTGCAACCAATTGCAAAACAACATTAAAACAACAGAGAGAGAGAGAGAGAGGGAGGCACATACTCATGCACCTCCAAACACACACGCAAACAGAGACACACACACACACACACACACACACACACACACACACACACACACATCAAATACCTTTAGTAGAGAAATAGAGAGAGAGAGGGAGAAGAGGGAGAGCGGGAAAGAGAGAGAGGGCAAGAGACTGTGAGAGAGAGAGAGAGAGAGAGAGAGAAGAGAGGGGAGAGAGAGAGGAGAGAGAGGGGAGAGAGAGAGAGAGAGAGAGAGGGGGGCAGGGGAAGAAGAAGAGAGAGGGGAAGAAGGGAGAGAGAGAGAAAGGGAGAGGGGGGGGGGGGGGAACGGTCCATAAGTGAATAAACAGCTCACTCTCACGAATCCTGAAGTCTAGAGGTAGTAAGTTAATGACATCTTTACATTCTGTAATTGCAACACTCCTGCTCCATAATGCCCGAAAGAAACAGAAACACATGCCAGTCAAGTGGCCATGCGGCATCTGCAGCGAGGACACCGAAGAGGATCGTCGCAGCATTGATGTGTGGTCAGTGGTCATTTACTGAAGTATAGGTGTGGTAAGTTAAGTTACTACAGAAATTAATGATGATTAAAAATGAAGAGGAGAGAGCGGGGAAAGATGAGAGGGGGAAAGAGACTGTGAGAGAGAGAGAAAGAGAGAGAGGGGGGCAGAGGGAAGAAGAAGAGAGAGGGAAGAAAGGGAGTGAGGGAGGAAAGGGAGAGGGGGAGGGGGGCGAGAAGACACAGGATAGAAGAATAGGATTTGAGAGAGAGAGAGAAGACCACATGTATATGATAACATTACTGTCTATTACCCCCCCCCCCCCCTGCTCCCCCCCTGGTTCCCCCCCCTGGTTCCATAAGTGAATATACCCCCCCCCCCCTCGTCTAGTGAATAACAGCTCACTCTCCGAATCCTGAAGTCTAGATGGTAGTATAAGTTAATGACATCTTTACCATCTGTGATTGCAACACTCCTGCCCTCCATAATGCCACGAAAGAACAGAAGAAACACATGCCAGTCAAGTGGCCATGCGGCATCTGCTGCGAGGCACCCGAAAGACGATCGTCGCAGCATTTGAATGTGAGGTCAGTGTATAATTTACTGAATTCTAGGTGGGTAAGTTAAGTTACTGTACGGAAATTAATGAGGATTAATATTATTTGATGATGATGATAATGAATGATGGTTTGTTGCTATCATCTTGTGCGGTATTGAATTTGTTTTTCTTCACTTTTCATACTTGCAGTCCTGTGTGACTTGGTATCACAAGCGATGTCGGCAATACCGAGGACCTGTGGCAGAAGTGGACGCAAGTATTAGAGGAAGCTACATATGTCCACTTGCGTGGAGTACATTCGACTATGCAAAGGGGCGTAACCAGATTATAGGAGGAAGTACATTTATGCTTAATTATACAATGGAAAGAGTGAGTGGAAATCTCAACAATACCATAGGAAGGAAAGCCAGGCCTGAACACAGAACAGTCACTCACTCATTAATACAAGAGAGAGGGGGGGGGGGTAGATAAAAACGAGAGAGGGGAAAAAGAGGAGAGGCACATACTCTGCACCTCCAAAACACACAACGCACACTGACACACCACCCACCCACCCACCCACACAACACGCAAAGACACACCACTCCCAACACCCACAACACACACAACACTCACATCAAATTTCCTTTTTTTTTTAGAGAAATAGAGAGGTGGGAGGAGAAGAGGGAGAGCGGGAAAGAGAGAAGAGGGAAGGAGACTGTGAGAGGGGGAGAGAGAGAGAGATGAGAGAGAGAGAGAGAGATTCAGAGCAGAGAGAGTGAGAGAGAGAGGGGAGAAAGATGAAGAGAGAGGAGAAGGAAAGAGAGCAGAAAGGGAGAGGGGGGGGGGGGGACGGAGAAAGCAAACACATGTGGAGCAGAGAGTGAGAGAGAGAGGAGAGAGGACATCGTGTATATGATAACATTGCTGTCATACCCCCTCGATTCCAGGGTATTCAAGGCCCAATGGTATATTGTTTGTAATTAATTATATTAGTTTGCCATACGTATATATTATGTATATAGATAGATAGGATAGATAGATAGATAGATAGATAGTAATGACCACTTGTACAAGTCGTGATGCACAATCGAGTTTGTTACAGGCGGCTGGAAAGGGAAGACTGCATCTGCATAAGGTCGCCTTGAGAGAAGAGATGCTGCATGCTGGAAACCTGACTGTCACTACAGATCACAAGGATATCAAAGCAAAACAACCAGAAATAGATACTTTTTCTCAAGAACTTTTAAAAGAAATGAATTTACCTGGAAAGGCCTTGCAAACTCCAGCAGACGGAAACTGTCTGTTCCATGCTGTCTCACTTTCTTTAAATGGGGATTCTTCCATGGCCACAGAGTGACGATATAAGACGGCTTTGACCATGACACTATATGCGTCAGAGGTGCAAACCCAGCATGAGAACCGTGCAGCAATTGACTGTGTCTCACCAAAATATGACGTGGCAATTGGTGAATGTGCCAAGAATTTCAGTTTTTCTTCTGCATGGACAATAATGGGACTGTGCATAGTCATACAAAGACCCATTGCAAGCGTCTACCCCAAAACTGGCACTAGCAAAAACAAAGTTCCCTCATTCTCAACACAACCTTTGGTACGGTGTATGATAATACACCTGTTACTCTGTTATGGACCAGTGTCGCACCATGCCAACCAACAGACAAAACTTGGCTACCTAACCACTTCGTGGCCATTCAAATGGAAGATGATGAAGATGATGGTGATGATAAATATGATGATGTTGTTGATGGCGTTGTTGATGATGATGATGATGAAGATGATGGTGATGATAAATATGATGATGTTGTTGATGGCGTTGTTGATGATGATGATGATGAAGATGATGGTGATGATAAATATGATGATGTTGTTGATGGCGTTGTTGATGATGATGATGATGAAGATGATGGTGATGATGAAGATGATGATGTTGTTGATGGTGTTGTTGATGATGATGATGATGATGAAGATGATGGTGATGATGAAGATGTGTTGCTGTGTTGCTCAGGTCGGAAAGTGCCGAAGTGCTCTTCGGGCGATCTCGGCAAGCGATCACGCAGGAAGCACGCGCACTGCACGTGGCTATTAGCCAATGGAATTGCCATGCGCCACCTTAACAAACTTTATTGTCATACCCGGACTGATAGGACATGGTTGGGTTGACCTTTTCTTTTTTGACTGAAGATGCTGCATGTTGTTTGAAGGCACTTTATAATCTGAAATGACATGAATGTTTTGTTTTTTTCGCATAGCTATTGTCAAGATCTGTATGATTGATTGATGCTAAGACTCTCGGTTACATGTATTTACAAACAATGGATTTACGTTTTCTTTATTGAATGAGATATTGCATGTTACATTGAAGACCACGGTGTTTGTTTACATGTATTACTCTCCCTCACTCACACACACACACACACACACACATACACACGATAGCTTGATGCTGACAACAATAATGTTAATAAAATTTCATTCTTGAGTAAAGATGACATGACTTTTTTTTGGATCAAAGAAGAAGGCACTTTGTATTCTAATTATTTCTTTAAAAAAAAATGCACACACACACTTGTGAACAGACACCGCTTGTCTCCGATCCTCGCCGACCGTTGCCGACCGTCACTTTCAACCGACCCAACGAAATGCCTTGAAGGCAATAGTATAAGGCCTGTCATATTATATCATTGATGGGCTTGTAAGCTTTATCAGCCTTTTACTTGGCTTAGTTTTAAAACGGAGTGACTGAGGGCGGAAAATGAAGCAAAATTTAGAAAGAGAAGGGGTTAGTTACCCCCCCAAAGACATAGACAAACAAAGCACAGGACAAGACACAATGCATTTCGACCTCTTGGGTCTTCTTCAGGCAAAAACAAAAAACATTTAGAACAGTGAAAACGAAGAACGAGAAACCACTTATCTTCTCATATTCGGCTCACAACCAAAAATGGCTTTTGGTTGTGTACCGAATATAAGAAAAGTGATTTTGCCAATTTCAGTAGGTATCTCTGTCTTTTATAGTGGAAAGATTTCGTGTGGTGCTTTCATCATAATGATTACTGTTAATCATAGGACTCAATCATATCACCTTACAGTATCCGATACCCCAGGCTTGGAAGTTGTAAACTGCTTACGTTGCTGTCTCTTCGCAGAACATATCGGTCTACTCATTCTTACAATCTAGCCTACGTAGCCTACTTGGCGAATCTCTCACGCAGTTCACCCACTGCATATTTTCAACTAAGTTTATAGTCTGTATTTTCGAAGGTGTGGGACCATACCACATTTCTGCGTTCTAGGATTTTAAAAATGAATTGAATAGGTGATCGCACCAGCTATTTAATCAACATTTTTAACTGCAGCATTAATTATGAGGCTAAAAGATTAGACTGTTTCAGTGTCCACCAACGCCTTTTCCAGCACGGAATTATCCAGGTCAGGTTTAGATATAACTAAGATTTGTGTGTGTATGTGTGTTTTTGTATACCAACATTAAGTATGTTCCATTTATTGGTGTTGTGTGTGTGTGTGCGTGCGCGCACACACGCGCACGCGCGCGCCCGTATATATGCGTCTATGATCTGTGAGCTTCAATGAGCATGCTTCTGCATGTATGTAAGTGCGTGCTTGTGTGA
>JAFLJL010000504.1:72572-77572 GCA_018398815.1 Conus ventricosus | reverse complement strand
AGAAAGAGAGACAAAATGAGAGAGAACAACACACACACACACACACGCACACACGCACACACACACACACACACACACAGGAGATTTTGGTCATCAATTTATTTTGTTTGTTTACACATGGTTTTGGGTTTTTTTTTCTTTTTTGCAGATGGCAGTCCTAGATACCACAATAGGGCCACCACCACAACAAAAAAACAAACATAAAACACAAAAACAAACAAACAAAACAAATAAAATAAAAATGTGAACGGATCAACATGTAAACCTGTGAGTCACATTTGGAAACATGAAAGCAGATGTGATGAAGGTGGAGAGTAACTGAGAGAAGACAGCACACATAACAAACAAAAGACAGACAGGCTTAAAGGGACAGGAAACTATACAGAGCTGACATGCAGGGAGGATCTGAGAGTACCCAGACATCATCAACAGGTTAACGAGAGGAAACATGAACAAGCCAAATTTCATGAACACATGTTATATGTCTAAGACTGATGAAGCTTTCTGTGAAGCAAATATTTGCTATTGCTGTTTTTCTTTTTCAAAAAGATTTTGTTTAAAAATAAAAAAAAACTGATAGCATGAAAACTGTCTACTTCTGTGATCTAGGTTTTACTAGAAATATTATCCCTTTATAAAGTAGAGCTTGGGGAGTGAAGTCAAGCCTTTTTTTATCTGAACAGTTGACAACTGCTCTGAACAAACTTTAAGCAACGAGGTTCTTGGGCTGTTATCAGATTGGCCTTTCACATTACCCTGGACCACTGATAATGTGACCGCCCTTTCCAGTGCAATACAAACTCGAAACAGGAATGAGGCACTACATTTCTGAGTGACCTGCACTGCTTACAGCAAAGACTGCAGGCTTACAACAAAGACTGGACAGACTGCAGGACCACTGGACTGAATATCCAACAGCTGGAAAGACTGGTGGACAGACTGACAACAACAGAGGCAACTTGTTGCCAAAGGGGAGCAACACAAGCTGCCTACCCACTGTGGGAAAGCTAAGCCTATGAGCTGAGCAAGAGAGAAATCCAATGCTTATGTCATAAAAGAGACCCCAACTGTCCATCTCACATGGGCATAGTTGCTGTAGGCAGCAAACGATACCTACCATGGTGTTGGGAGCAAGATACTGACCCACGAGATGGCCTGACAACTCCCCTGTACCCCCTGTACAGGCAGGTATGGACTCTGAAGTGTCTAGAAGGCCTGTTCTGAGCAGACACACAAGGAGCTCACTGGTGACTGTTAATTCCCTGTATCACACCATCTCATCAGAAACAAAGTTGACCTGCAAAGATGACACACTACCTTGCACATTTGAGGTTGTGGGTGACCCTTCTATGGCTGAGGCAAAGCTGTGTTACAAACTGGCCATATCAGAATGGAACGTAGAGCAAGCAAGGAGACTTGCTCCACATGCAGCCAGAAGGGACACAATTACAGTGCACACAGAGTGTTTGCCACAGTACAAACTACAATGGTGAGCTTGCAGCCAACTTCCACAGATGCCCTCTACAGACACATGATCACTGGCAAATATAGCAGACAGACCTTCAGGTACACATGCTACATGCCTGGCCATCAACAGGCCAACTTGGCAATTGCCAACCAAGCCAGGAAGCAACGGTGACCACGACAGGGAAGAAGTTTCATATGCACCTTATCATATAGTGGGGAAACCAACACTCCAATAAATGGGCTGAGATGCCAAGCCTCTGCAACAGCAATGACAAAGACAGAGAGGGTGCCACCCATGGCAAAGATGGAAAGGGTGTCACCCGCATCAGGGTCAAGGCAAAGCAACATGGCAAAAGTGGCTAGATTGGAGCACCAGCTGCCACTGAGGAAGTGACATATACACAACCTCAGACCATTAATGAGGCTCAAATTCAGACTTCTTTGAAGCTCTCCATAGATTGGAGCTCAGCTAAAACCCGGCTATGATCGAGGTTAGCAAACAGACCCCGCATCAGTTCAACAGTGTTACTCACAAAACATACAGAGGAAAACAACGCACAGTGAATATACAGGTGGAGTACCAAAACACCAAAAAGAACAAAACATGCATGTAAACTTAGCTAACACTGGAATATTTGCATACTATACCACAAAAAATAACCAACTGCATCGAGATTAATGAAAATTTCAACAAAAATAAACAATGCCATAAGTAAGAGAAGGGCAGATTTATTTAATGGCTATCTCCTTGACGAAAGTGTCGAAGGTGAGCTCCAGAGCGTGCTGCTGGGGTGCATGCGACCCAAGGAGTGCACTTCTCTGCCCCTCAAACAATAAGAAAATGAAAAGAAAAATCAGAGACCCCCTGTGGGGGTCAATGGGTGGACCCATTGGGTCCAGGACCAAATCTGAAGAACTCACTACAAAAGTTCTCCGTTGCAGAACGCTTGACCCAGGCGACATCGTCAACGGACAATCAGTCAGCAGAAGCAGTTTGCCTGAACTGCCTTCAGTGACGCATGTGGACCAGTATCAGAGGTCCTGAAGAGGATCTAGTAGCCAGGCACCTGAATGCAAGCATGTGCAACCGCATCACTGGCTGGACTACAGAACAATGTGCATCTGAACCACTTCATTACAAGGGGCGCAACCACACCTCTGACCACATCAGCTTATCAGGGCAGGTGCTTTTTTTTTTTTTTTTTTTTTTTGGGGGGGGGGTTGGGTGTTTGTTTTTTGTTTGTTTTTGGCTTTGTTTTTTGTTGGGGTTTTTTTTGTTGTTTTTTTTGCTGTCTCATCTGTGCCAGTCACCCATACCCGCTTCATTCTGGCTCCCATCCACAGGTGCACCTTGGTTTGTCCCATCATAGACCCACACTGACACACTGGCAGACAGACCAGCGTCAGACTTCATCTGTGCCCTCTGCACAGGGACTGTCATTCCCGTGTCGGACTGGCCAGTCACACCGTCGCTGCACCAGAATAGACACTACAGCGTGACTCCATAGTCTTCCGAGACTGAAGGATGCCTATGACATATCATAGGGAGAAACAAGAGGCAACCCACCAGAGGAGACTCTGTACTGCTGTCAAACTGCCTCAGCGGTGTTCAGTGATGCCTGTTCTTATCCAGCATATACAGGTCACACTGACTAAGCCCCCTACTGACGACAGTGATGGAGACAGCGTGAATGGAGTGTCTCCCTCTTGTGGCGCTGCACCAACATCCAACAACTGTCCCAATGAACTTGCCAATACCTCCGCGACTCAACATGAACTAAACGAGGGCGTAGACAGGAAGAGGAAATCAAACACCAAGGTCACCATGAGAGCAGGGCAGAAGGGCCACAGAATTTGAGACTTTATGCATAACAGAACAACTGTACATCCCCACCCCGAGACTCCCTACAGACCTCAGTCTGTTACAAGCCTCAGGCAAACAAAACATTACTACTACCATCTAAAACTCACAAATATCACACAAGGCAATCTGTAGAAATCATCAGAAACAAACAGCTGAAAAATCAAACACATAAGAAAGGGAAAACAAATGTATACAAACCATGTGTTAATATAAGTTGTTCTGAGCATGTCATCAGAGACAAGACAACGCACACAAAGAAACCTACAGTGATCGACAGACATGTGAGCAGAATCCGAAGATGGAGTAAGGCTGCCTTAATGGCGGGATAAAAAAAACGGTTCATACACACAAAACTCCACTCCTTTGTTGGGGTAGACGGGATTAATCCTTGTCTGTTATACAGGGAGTGTCTGCACGAGTATCAGCCTGCGTACGCAAAGAAAACCCCAACAACAACAACAACAAAAACCAACAGGCAGAATGTGTAGACCAGCTCCTAAAATGTCTAAACATGTGAAAATATAGACATATAAATGACATGAGAGAAACAAGAGACAGGCAGAGGACAGACACAGACAGAAGTGCGAAAGACAAGAAGAAGAAAGAAATGCAAAGACAGAGAATTCTGATAAAACTATACTGACACCTTCTTGGTTTAAAATAAAGAAACATGTACCATCATGGAAAAAATGAACAAAAGAAGAAAACACAAAGCCAATAATAGCAACAATAGGTTATGCAGAACCCACAACAACTGAAACCCTGGCTTTTACTCTATCTATACAGAATGCCAAACACCTTCCTCTCACCTTCTCAAAATCATTTCAATATCATGACCCGCCCAGTCTTAACTTTGCAACTGCAACCATTGCTAAGAACAGAAAACAGCTAATATGTCTTCAAAAGACAGCACATATAACTGACTCTTTACACAAAATGTTAGCAGAACAACTACATTAAAAAAAAAGACCCTTTCTACACAATGCCAGCAAACAAATTAAAAAAGTCACATTGCCAATAATATCAAAACACAATTAACTGTATATCTAATGGTAAAACAATCAAAAGTCAACATTGCCAGTAATATCGAAACACAATCAACTGTATATCTAATGTACAACAATCGTTTCTAATCTAAAAGAAGTTGCTGTTCAAAATACTCGGTTATAACAATGTATATCATCTCCATAAAAAAAGTAAAAAAAAAAGCTTTTAACAGCATGAAAATCACACAGTAACTCTGGTAAGCTACGACATGTGAGGGTTTCTCTCCACCCTGTCCAGCAATCTCCATTTCCTGCACATGATACCTAAATTGTTCACCGCAAATACTTCCACAGCCTTTCATTTTCATCAAATGAGAATGCCAATTTTCAGCAATATCCACATCATAAAGTTTGTCTCTGGTATTTCCTTTTAAAGAAAAGTGCAAAAGATTTAATCTGTAATCGTTAGAGCTGCCACGCCTGGCAACAAACAACACCACCAGGTTTTTAGAAATATATACAAAAAACAATGCAATAGTTTCAAACATTCATTACTTTCTTCAAAATGGGGAAAAAGGTGGGCACAAGAAAAGGGAGTACTGAGTTTCTTGAATTCTTGTACCGCTGACAAAACACGTTTCAAATCTCCCTTTCGGTTGTTTTTTTTTTAACCCCGGGCCCCC
>JAFLJL010000504.1:0-71572 GCA_018398815.1 Conus ventricosus | reverse complement strand
TTCCAGTTATTCAGAAGATGAAAATGAAACTAAATGTTCTTGTCATACATCTAGATTGTGGTGTTTTCACATCGAGTTCATGTCGCATAAAAGGCAGGCTTTCCTGAGCCTTAACGCGACATGCTGAGTCGGTTCAGAGAGTGTGGAATGCAGCTGATTATTACGCATGCACATATGAGTAGGTGTGGCAGGAGAGGGAAAGCAAAGGCAGGAGGGAGGCTGTAGATTATGTATTGCATGCATACATTCATGTTTCGGTAAAAAGGTTACGGCGGGGGGAAAAATAACATGGGTAAAATATACATAACCTGAAACTAAAATGAGACTAACAAGGAAAGAAATGCATCCGATAAACTAGAATTTTTCTGCTGTAAGTTCAAGTAGCCCACTCAGCAGAGCGACTTACTGGTTGACAGTGCCGCCCTCACTGCTGCTGCATCCAATGTTGGCGACCCAGGGGAAGAATTCAACAGCTGTCCAGTGCTGCTTGATGCCAAACCTGTCGCGAACAAAGAACGAAAATGAGAACATCATCAGAGAAGACTCAACACAAATCCTGTGTACTTTCATGCCAATCCCCTCAACCATCTCTGGGGAAACAAACTGTGATGAAAGGCATTTCTTTTCACACAGCCAAATTAGCTAGCCAGAACGACAAATAAGCCTGTAGATAAATCTAAACCTTTGTAGCCAAAGTTTGATTATGCGCTGCAGTGCGACAGAGCACTTGACACACAAAAAAGCCTTCAAGATTTCAGGTGCTGTCGTAACAGAATGATCCAGAAAACAATGTTAATATCTGTTGCACAAAAACAAGATAAATTGTCCAAAAGTAAAAAAAAAAATTTTAATTCCAAAAAAGCGTTCTTTTTGCCTATCCTGTGGGTAGAATGCACATGCAAGTTGTATAAAGCAGGGGCGGTTTACAGTAAAGTGCCAAGGGGAGCAAAAATCTCATGAAAATCTTGCTAGCCACGCCGATTTTCTGACTGCATTTACTACCAGGCTAAGGCTTTCATCAGCGTTCACCTCCATAAACACAAGCAATAAAACGTTCAGCCAACAAGACCTTTGTATACAAAGTCGGAGCAAAAACATGAACACACACTGTTGCACGAAGTATTACATAACTTCACAGACACAACAGATTTTATAAAGTAAAAATTCAAGCTGATCTCTCTTGAGGGAGCATCTCATCATAGCACCCTCATTCTGTCTGTTCTTGTTTCCATGTCTGTGTACTGAAATGGATCTCCTCAAAGAATCCTGCAAGGTGCAATTTCCTGCTTGCTGTGGATTTTCTTCCTTTTTTTTTTCCTTTATTCTTTTAATGTGTGTTAATTCCATGTGGTTTTCTTATCTGAACAATTGTCATTACAACCATTATGTGAGGAAATGATATGCTTAATAATGCTGCTGGGACTCGGAAATGCATTCACTTTAACTGCTGACCCAACTAGCCAGAGCAATCCTGCACCCTCTTGGGAGCCTTCATTGTCTTGACATAGGAAGAATGCGCCCACAGGGCATGTCACTAAGAAATCAAGGGATATAACTGCTCCCTAGAATGCACCCACAGGGGATGTCATTAAGACATCAAGGGATATAACTGTTCCCTGGCAGGTGCCATTATGTGATGGTCACTGCCTCCACAGAACCATCCCATTGGTGTGATATTTTCAGAATAATCTGGGGATGCCCCTTTTCAACTACCCTTGCATAATTTCAAAATTACACCGAAAAATAAAACTATTATCCATACAGGTAATTCCCGTTTATACAGGAAGCTGTTCCTTTCTTTTCTTTCCTTCTGAATTTCTTTCTCTTTTTCTTTTCTTCTTTTTGCTCTTGAACATTCATTTTTTTAATTCATGCTTACCAAGGGAACTTGAGTTTCCCGAGTCGGAGGGAATATCAGCGTCAGTCAACACCTGGAAAACAAAACATGCAAAAATTATTTACTCGACAGTTGGCTAAACAATCTGAGTGGTGTGGTGTGGTAAAGTATGGTGTATGTGTGCATTAGGGATAGGAAAGCTGGTTGTGGAGAGGATAGGGAGAGACAGGATGCTAGATGTGTGTGTGCGCATGCGCGTGCGTGACTCTGTGTGTATATGTGTGCGTGTGTAAACTGTACATTGTAGCCAGCAAAATGTGTCTGTGACAATATGTGCATATAAATACGTTGGAGATTACAGCACAGTATGTATTGCACCAGTTCACTTTTCATTTTGGTGTTAATTTCAGTACATTTTTGCTTGAATTGGGTATTTTTTGTTTGTTGTTTGGTACATTATGTATAATGATGAAAGGCAGTTCTTCCTTGATCAATGTGATAATCCATACACCATTTCATCATATATGGCTGTATCAAACTTCCATGAGACCAAGGGAGAATACCTGTGCCTGAGCTGCCCGCTCAATGAAGTGTTGTCCCTTGACCATCAGATGAGGGCAGGTAGGCATGTGAAGAGCATGCTGTTCCCAGGGATCAGAGCCAGGCTGCCATCTGTACACCCCTACACCGCACCAGTAGCACTTCACTTTGTCCCCACTCCCTATGAACGAAGCAGATGTTACGATTTTGAATTCATGTTGGTGATAGTGATATTTAGCTCCATGATGCGCTGATATTGTATTACAGTCATGAGAGACCGCAGCATCCTTGTGATGGAAAGTAAATACATCAGTGCAAGGAACACAAGAGGTCACTTGATCTCCTTTCAATGACACTCTGATAATGCAATATACTTTAAGTCTACACAAAGCATAATCTTCTCTTTCAGTTCATATAGGATGTCATTTACTTAATTGCACGTTAGACTACAGACAATATTCGATACTATCTTCACCTTGCATTATAATTCGTCTAAGTCTCTTTGAACAACTACGTAGTAGGGGAAAGAAGTGCGCCAACAATTCTCTGTCATAAAACATGTCAGGCATGTCAGGAAGGAAAAACAAAGGTTGGGTTATGGTCCGGAGGAGGGGGGGGGGACTTACAAAAGGCATTAGCAATTATTTCAATGGGCAGTGCATTCGGGGACTGAGAATACCATCTCATTTGCTCCTTTCTGTTTCTTTTGTATGTTTTAGGCACCCATTGCCATAATGATCTCATTGCATCACGCACGTTAGAGAATAAAGGACGATTCAAAAGACAAAGAGTGTTCCCACTTATTTTAAGACAATATGGACAACTGGCACCATCAAGTGCCCAGCCCGCCTGCGAGCTGAATGGCGACGGGCACGCATGACGTCCTACCGCCTTCTGACATTCACATGCCACATCCATGCAGCTCACGCGCACGTGCCTGCCAGCTATGGCGCCAAGGCAGGAGACAGGTTCGGCGTCCCAGTGTCAGCAGCGGGCTTACCAGAAGAATGGCGTATGCTCCGAAGATGACAGTCTACAAAAGCCACCACTCAAGGGTCGGACATTGGTTCCAACTGTTGATGCTGTGATGAGGACTGCGCAAAACCTCACGCGGACCTTCGGTGCTCTGGCCTCAGTGACGAGGGAGGGACCATTCTGTCGAACTTGAAGACGTTGCAGTGGCCAGTGAGTCTATGGTCGCACGGTGTCCATGTTAACAACAGCTGCGGCAGGAGCGGACGAGCCTATCAGACTTCGCTGTCGACTTAGAGGGCAAGAGGAGTCTTAGCTTCAAAATTAAATGCCCTCTATACATGCGTGCAAGGTCGTTACGAGTGACGTCATGGTTCGGACGTCCTCATCAGGGGCCTTAACTGATGAAGAAATCGCTGCTCTTGGTGATTCACGACAGACATGTCACTGGATTGTCACGCCGAACTGACACAGGTGCCTCAGTGACAATTGTGGAGCGTTGGCCCGTCATTCCAGGTTGCAGTGGCCGTGAGTGCGTGTTCCTGCCGGGATTTGTCTGTTACTCTTGGAGGGGGGGGGAGAGTAACATCAGACTCGCCGGAATAGTGGGTTTTAGCGTGTGTAACAAAGCTCGTGAGAACTGGAGTTCTTCGATGTGGCGGGGAATTCCGGAATGTGAGTAGCTGTCGGGTTTCGAGGTGACTCGTATGGTCGTCGTGTGTCTGCAGTCGTACGATTGAGGCGTTATCCGCGAAGGTTGGGTTGGCCTCGTGCTCATGTTTGTTCTGCGTTGGGGCAGGGTCTCGCGTATGCCCTCGACCGACTTTGAAGGTTTGGGCTACCAGGGTTAGACTGTCGGTGTTTCGGTGTTCAGCGGCGGTTCTGCATGTACCAGGGCGTTGGCTGTCTGGCAGTGTCCCGGCGACTGAGTGTGTCGTCCAGTATGTCGTCCGAGTTTAGACTGTCCGGTGTTTCGGTGTTCAGCGGCGGGTTTGCACGTACCAGGGCGTTGCTGTCTGGCAGTGTCCCGGCGACTGAGGTTGTCGTCCATTGTGTGTCGTTCCTGTTGTTGTCCAAGGTTTCCGGCGAGTTATGTACCTCCCCTACACAGCAAATCTGTGAGGGTCGACCTCTCGGGTGGTGGGAGTTGTCACCGCCACTTCCATGTCATCCCTGCCCACTCCTCTGCCCGGAGTGGGGACGCACGTGGAAGCCGGCAGGGTGCGTTCGGTCGGGACCGCCGTCTCTTTCCAGTCCGAGGGTGGGCAGTTCCTCCGACTTCAACTCTGTGTGTCCTCAGGGTGGGCAAGCGTCTTGAAGGCTCGCGCAGTATACCATCTGCGTGCGACTCGCGATGTGGTTGGTGCCTGGTAGTGGAGACCGCGCGATTCGACGTGTCACGACTTTACTCCTACTTCATATCAAGCGCTTCAGTGAAGGTTTTGTGGTTTGGGCGGTGCATTTAGTGTGAGAGGTCGTAAAGCAGACCGACGTTTACATAATCATATGGGAAACGCTGTGTTGCCGTTGGTTTTTTTTTGTGTGTGTTGTTTTTTTTTAAAGGAGTTTGTGTTTTTTTTTCTTGCGTGTGTCAAGCACCCGCCAGGGACTTCGAATGAAGTATTGAAAGTGCAACATTGGGTTCGGGTTACTTGAACAATTGTGTTGAACAGTTTGGGGGTTAAGCTTGGTGTCCGGATAGTTTGACACCGGCACGTAAAATTAGCATAAAGAATACATTTGGAAAAAGCATCGCGTGGGCATCTTAGGTTTGAGGTATCAACCTTGCTTGATATTTCAGCCCGGATTACCAGGTGATGTGATTTCACCCTTGTCCCTTCTGGTATTGGCCTTCAGTGGGCTGAGGTGGTCTGTGCCTCCTGAGGGAAGGGTCGTTATATGTAAATGTGCAGCACATGCGTGCACAGGTATGCATAAGGGGCCATGCGCTGATGGTCGACTATTGATGTCAGTACAGTTGGATTCTTTTGGGGTTTGTTTTTTTTTGTTTTTTGTTGTTGTTTTTTTGTGTGGGGAAAACTGCCTGGGTGTGTTGGATATATAAAGGTATTGGTGTTTCATCTGCCATTCTGTGGGTGAGAGTGCGTGTGTGAATGCAAATAAAGTCTTCTGTTTGTGCACCGTATTTTCTTTTGTCTGTGTTTGTTGTGTGGCGTTCATACTCTCAGTAAAAGGGGGAAAGGGGTGGTCATAACGGGGGATATATTAATACATATATCCCTGTCTACTGTCTTATACAGTGACAATATGGTGGAGATGCGGGGGTACACGTTAGGATTATTTAGGACATAACTTCTTGGTACAAAAAAAAAAAAAAAAAAATATATATATATATATATATATATATATATATATAAATATATATATATATAGGGATCTGTTGTGTGTTGGATAGGAACTTGATATTGGGATAGTAATTGTAGCGCGTGGGTGGTTGGAGGGAGCGCGCCGTCAGTAGGGGAGGAAGCGCGGTTACTTGGCCATCCTAGTGACATAGTTGCCAGGTAACATTGTCTTGTATTGTCTCAGTTTGGTGCAACCGAGGTATGAATGGTGTGTTTGTATTCCTCTTTCTCTTCCAATTACATGTGTTTATGAGTGTTGGAAGGTATTGATGGTTACAGTAATATTTGACGTGAAATGTTGAAATGAAATGTTTCAAATGTTGGTCATTAATGTGTTCAGTAGTTAACCGTGCCTAGGGTGTTGGAGATAGGTGTTTAGAAAAGACACTGTGGTTGCCAAGTACTAATTGTATTTATTCAGCCTGTGGACGATCAAGATATTCGCTTTACGATTGGAAGAGAGTGAATGTTCTCTTGTGGGAGTTCTGAGGTTAAGAAAAAGAAGAAGAAAAAAGTCTGGTTTCCTTTGGTAGAGACTTGAGTCTGTGGTAATGGCGTCTGGAACCGATCGCAAGCTAAGGTTTCAAGATACCGTAAGTCCAGTTGCGTCTGTCAAGGAGAAAGGGGATGTGTCAACTCCTGAGAAGCAGCCAGGGGGTACTCCCATGTCCCGTACCTTTGCGGCTGGTAAGCCTGGGTTAGGAGAGTCTCCGGGGGTGCTGCTAAGTTTGTGTCGCCTAGCAGTCCGGCTGTTCAGTACTACTCACGCCTAGGGATAGAGTTAGGATTGAGTAAGGTGGAATTGGCCCAGTTTATTGCTGACAATGTAGCTAAGGATGCAGAAAGAAGTGAGGACGCAATCGTTAGGAGGGCGCAGGTGGCTCGGAAATGTCATGAAGGAGAGGAAGGAACAGGAGGAGCTAGCCGTGTTAGCTGCCAGAGAGAGGAAGCTGCTGCCAGGCTTAGGAGAGAGGAAGCCGCTACCAGGAGAGAGGAAGAGGAAGCTGCGGCTAGCTTAGGAGAGAGGAAGCCGCTACCAGGAGAGAGGAAGAGGAAGCTGCGGCTAAGCTTAGGAGAGAGGAAGCCACTACTAGGAGAGAGGAAGAGGAGGCTGCTGCCAGGTTGGCTATCCTTTGGCAGAGAAGAGAAAGAAAGAGGATGAGATTGCTTTCCAGAAGACGAGAGAGGTCCAGAGATGGCTACCAGACAAGAGGACGCGGATCGCAGGAGGAAAGTCGACCAGGATGACGTAGCGTTAAGGAAATTAGAGCTGGATCTCAAACAACGTCAGGCGAGTGAGATCGTGTCCTTGAAACAGGAAAAATTGAGATTGAAAGACCAAGAGTTGAAGGAGGCGAGAGAAAGGGCTGAAGAGGAAGCGACAAGCCATGTAGCAATTGATCCTTTGACAGATACTGATGACGTGGACATGTATTTAGCTCATTTCGAGCAGGTTGCCACGTTGTGCCGCTGGAAAAGAACTTCATGGTCCTCTAGGCTAATAGCTCTTTTGAGAGGAAAGACGAGAGATGCTATTTTGCGACTGAATGCCGTTGGATCTCGCAAGTTTCGACCAAGTGAAGAAAGCGCTTCTAGAGTATTTCTGTTTAGACGCTGAGGCATACCGGAAGAAATTCAGGGAATGAAGAAGGAAGTAGGAGAAACATTTCAGCAGTTTTTTAGACCGGCTAAAGTCTTGTTTCAGTCTGTGGTGTGCTGCAGCCGGGAAAGACGAAAACAAAGCTGAGGACTTGAAGGACATCATTCTCGAGGAACAGATGTATGGAACTTTTACTCCTGTCTTTGTCACGGAAGTGCATCGAGCGTGTCCCGAAGAATGCTGAAGCAGTGGCCTTGGAAGCAACTCGGATAGCAGAAGCACGACGATAGGGCGAGAGAGCAGAAGAGGCCCATCTGTAATAAGTGACGCTCATGAGGTCAAAACCGAAGCACCTAGGGGGTAAAAATCAAGCAATTCCAGCGAAAGGGACCAAAGGATAGCGGAGAGAGTAAATTTAGAGAGGCTCAGCCAGCGATCAGCGCTGCACCCAAAGGACACCTAGGCAGGGGGTGATTTTGCTATGCATGCAAGCGACCAGGCCACATCCAGCGTAATTGTCCGAATCTTGAGAGTGTAGCTATCCAATATGTATCATGTCTTGGGAGAGCCAGTATACTCGGAGGCTACCCCTACGCTGTGTGTACCATGCTCCAGGAAACCTTTCAATCCGAGGTTAGGGTGAGGGTCGGAGAGTCATGGGCAAGTGGTATCAGAGACACAGGAGCATCGCAGACCGTGGTCGCGGCGAGGCTGTACCAAGTGATGCCTATACAGGGAGGACTCAGACAGTTATATTGCTGAATCCAGGTGTCGTAGCACACTACCCGTGGTCTGTGTGTACATGGACACGCCGTACTTTGAGGGGAAGGTTGAGGCTCTGGTGATGGAGGATCCAGTTGTGGAAGTGCTGGTGGGAATTACTATGCCGTGAGGGAGAGCACCATCCTGAGAGAGTCCCTGTATACCCCATCGGGAGACAACTCTTCGGATAATGACAGCAATCAGATACAGCCTCAGGTCGCTGTGTTGACGCGTGCTCAGGTCAGAGCCCAGGACAGGCCTGCTCAACCTTTATCTTTAAAGGAGCAAGTGATGGCTGTCTCGAAAGATGAGCTGATTCGTGGGCAGGAACAGGATGATAGCCTTGCACGTGCCAGAAGAGCTGCAGAGGAAAAGTTAGTGTTCCATCCCCATGAAATAGGGTCTCCTTTACGTGGAAAGACCGAGTTCTTGTACGTAAGTACGAGAGTGAGAGCGGAATAACAACCCAGGTTTGTGTGCCGAAGTCCCTAAGGAAGACCGTATTAACTCTCGGACACGATATTCCTATGCTGGACACTTGGGGGGAAACAAGACAAAGGAGAGAATATTCCACACTTCATTGGCCTGGAATGTGCAGTGACATAGGCAGGTATGTGAAGTCATGTTTGAAGTGCCAGCGTACCTTGGATAAAGGACGAATCAGACCGGTGCCGCTTGTCAAGATGCCTCTTATGCAAGAACCATTTGACAGGGTAGCGTGGATATAGTGGGACCGATTGCACCCATGTCTGCAACAGGGTGCAGGTAATACTGGTACAGGTGGACTTCGCCACGAGGTATCCAGAGGCTACCCCACTCGCACAGTAACCACTGAGTCAGTTGCTGAGGCACTGTTTGCCATGTGGTCTCGGACAGGAATTCCCGCATCGGTTCTTACAGACCAAGGTACTCAGTTTATGAGTAACATGATGAGCCAGGTGTTCGGGTTATTGTCCATCAAGGGTCTGCGCACTCTCCATACCATGCGCAATGCAATGGATTAGTCGAGCGCTTCAATGGTACCTTGAAGAAGATGCTCCGCAGATTGACTCAAGAAAAGCCTGAAGAATGGGATCGTTGGGTGCCTGCACTGTTATTCGCATATAGGGAGGTTCCCCAACAAAGCACCGGCTTTTCTCCATTCGAGTTGTTGTACGGACGCAGGTAAGAGGACCAATGAAGGTGCTGCGTGATCTTGGACCAAGCCAGAGACCATGGATGTCCGACGGCTGGTGAATATGTGTTCGACTTGAGAACAGAATCGCCGAGACTGCAGCATAGCCCAGGAAAATCTAGGGAAAGCAGCAAGAACCTATAAGCGCCATTTTGATGTCAGATCCCGTCCTCGCACAATCCAACCAGGGACCAGGTGCTGGTGTTACGACCAGTCAAGCACAACAAGTTGGAACTGGCTTGGCAAGGACCGTTTCCAGTAATTGCCAAGGTGGGGGAGGCCGATTACAAGATACGAGTTCGAAGTCGGGAGAAACTCTACCATGCCAACCTGTTGAGATCGTTTGTGGAGAGGGAGGACGAATCGAAGCCAACAGCAGTGGCGACAGTAGTGATTCAGGACGAAGAGCTCGGTGAGGCGGTGCCCACCATTGGAAGAAGTTCCAGTAGTACCACTGGCTGCGTCAGAATCCGCAGAGGATGTAGTGATTGGTGCTGAAGACGGTCATTTCAGGGAACAGCTGCAGCAGTTGGTCGGCGAGTTCCAGGATGTCTTCACAGACTTGCCAGGGTCTACCACGTTGGAGCATGCAAAATCAAGCTGACTTCGAGTGTTCCAGTACGATCGAGACCGTATCCAGTCCCATATTCCCAACGCGACTGTGTTCGTGATGAAGTGGAGATGATGCTGAGAATGGGAGTCATTGAGAAGTCTGTATCTCCATACTGCTCACCAATAGTGCTGGTGAAAAAGAAAGAATGGAAAGATTCGTTCTGTGTTGACTTCCGTCGATTGAACAAAATAGTTGAGTTTGACGCAGAGCCGATGCCAGAAATAGAGTATTTATTCGCAAAGCTGGGAGAGCGACGGGTTTTCAGTAAGCTTGACCTATCAAAAGGATACTGGCAGATACCCGTTGACGAAGACGACCGTCCCAAGACAGCATTCTCGACACCACAGGGTCATTATCAGTGGGTTAAGATGCCTTTTGGTCTGTGTACTTCGGAGGCAGTGTTTACCCGGATGATGGAAAGTTGCTTCAGCCACTGGGACAGACGATGTGATAACTTCATCGACGATGTGTCGGTGTCAACCGTCGACACTGAAGAACATTTGTCTGTATTGCGAGCAGTTCTGGATCGCATTCGAGAGTGTGGTCTGACTACCAGGCCTTCCAATGTGAGCTAGGAAAAGCTGAGGTGTCCTATCTGGGGTACAGGATTGGAAGAGGAGTAAAATCAGGCCTGAGGAAGACAAAATGGAGCGCATTCAGTCAGCTTAGCGCCCAGCTACGAAGAAGCAGGTACGCAGTTTCCTGGTTTGGTAGGTTCTACCGACGATTCATCCCAAGGTTTTCTGAAATAGCGTTGCCACTCACTGACCCTGACCAAGGAAATAAGCCTCGCATCGTGGTATGGAATCCGGAGTGTGAGAGGCGTTCCAGAAGCTGAAAGATTGTTTCTGCACGCCGCCTGTATGCCATTTACCAGTTCCGGAACGTCGCTTCATTCTGAAGACAGATGCCTCTGAAGTGGGCGTAGGAGCTGTGCTGTGTCAGGAACACGACGACGGAGTCCATCCTGTAGTGTGCGCCAGCAAGAAGCTCAATCCAGCTGAACGCAACTATTCCATCGTGGAAAAAGAATGTTTGGCTCTGGTATGGGCAGTTCAGAAGTTCGAACCCTACCTTTATGGGGTAGAATTCACCCTACAGACGGACCATTCACCACTTCAGTATTTGGAGAGGGTCAAGTCGCCCAGTGGTCGATCACCAGATGGGCATTGTTGCTACAACCTTTCCAGTTTGTAGTGGAGGCAATTCCGGGACGTGAAAATGTTGTTGCAAATTTCTTGAGTCGTATGGAGTAAGGGTTCTGTGCCGAGAGCTTAAAACAGTAGAGGAAGAGAGGGATTTATCATTTTTCCAAATGCTGTAACACTAAGGACTTGTTCGTGCGTTCCTTCAGGTTTTTATTTAAAGGTATACTTTAAAATCTTGGGGGAAGGGTATTATCACGCACGAACTGACACAGGTCGCCTCAGTGACAATTGTGGAGTGTGGCCCGTCCATTGCCAGTTGGCAGTGGCCGTGAAGTGGCGTGATTCCTGCCGGGAATTTGCTTACCTGTTAACTCTTGGAGGTGGGAGGGAGGAGAACATCAGACTCGCCGGAATAGTGGGTTTT
Organism: Conus ventricosus; assembly: GCA_018398815.1. Taxonomy (NCBI): domain Eukaryota; kingdom Metazoa; phylum Mollusca; class Gastropoda; order Neogastropoda; family Conidae; genus Conus; species Conus ventricosus. The sequence goes on along the minus strand of JAFLJL010000504.1, from coordinate 60,136 downwards.
ACGTGTGTAAACAAACGCTCGTGAAACTGGAGTTCTTCGATGTGAGCGGGGAATTCCGTGAATGTGAGTGCTGTCTTGTGAGTTTCCGAGGTGAACTCGGAGTGTCGTCGTGTGTCTGCAAGCCAGTACGAATTGAGGGCGTTATCCGCGAAGGTTGGGTTGGCCTCGTGCTCATGTTTGTTCTGGCCGTTGGGGCAGGGTCTCAGTATGCCCTCGACCGACTTTTGAAGGTTTGGCTACCAGGGTTAGACTGTCGGTGTTTCGGTGTTCAGCGGCGGGTTCTGCATGTACCAGGGCGTTGGCTGTCTGGCAGTGTCCCGGCGACTGAGTGTGTCGTCCAGTGTGTCATCCGAGTTTAGACTGTCGGTGTTTCGGTGTTCAGCGGCGGGTTCTGCACGTACCAGTGCGTTGGCTGTCTGGCAGTGTCCCGGCGACTGAGGGTGTCATCCATTGTGTGTCGTTCCTGTTGTTGTCCAAGGTTTCCGGCGAGTTTTATGTACCTCCCCTACACAGCAAATATGTGAGGGTCGGCCTCTCGGGTGGTGGGAGTTGTCACCGCCACTTCCACTGTCATCCCTGCCCACTCCTCTGCCCGGAGTGGGGACGCACGTGGAGCCGGCAGGGTGCGTTCCGGTCGGGACGCCGTCTCTTTTCCAGTCCGAGGGTGTGGCAGTTCCTCCGACTTCAACTCTGTGTGTCCTCAGGGTGGGCAAGCGTCTTGAAGGCTCGCCGCAGTATACCATCTGCGTGCGACTCGCGAGTGTGGTTGGTGCCCGGTAGGTGGGAACCGCGCGATTCGACGTGTCACGACTTTACTCCTACTTCATATCAAGCCTTCAGTGAAGGTTTTGTGGTTTGGGCGGTGCATTAGTGTGAGAGCGTCGTAAAGCAGACCGACGTTTACATAATCATATTGGGAAACGCTGTGTTGCCGTTGGGTTTTTTTTTGTGTGTTGTTTTTTTTTAAAGGAGTTTGTTTGGTTTTTTTCTTGCGTGTGTCAAGCACCCGCCAGGGACTTCGAATGAAGTATTGAAAGTGCAACATTGGGTTCGGGTTACTTGAACAATTTGTGTTGAACAGTTTGGGGGTTAAGCTTTGGTGTCCGGATAGTTTGACACCGGCACGTAAAAATTAGCATAAAGAATACATTTGGAAAAAGCATCGCGTGGGCATCGCGCGCGCGCGCCGTGTGTGTGTGTGTGTGTGTGTGTGTGTGTGTGTGTGTGTGTGTGTGTGTGTGTGTGTGTGTGTGTGTTGTTGGTAATGTAAAGCGCTTAGAGCCCTAAATTATAGAGAATAGGCGCTATATAAATTAACATTTTATTATTATTATTATTATTATCTTAGGTTTGAGGTATCAACCTTGCTTGATATTTCAGCCCGGGATTACCAGGTGATGTGATTTCACCCTTGTCCCTTCTGGTATTGGCCTTCAGTGGGCTGAGGTGTGTCTGTGCCTCCTGATGGGAAGGGTCGTTATATGTAAATGTGCAGCACATGCGTGCACAGGTATGCATAAGGGCCATGCGCTGATGGTCGACTATTGATGTCAGTACAGTTGGATTCTTTTGGGTTTTTGTTTTTTTGTTTTTTGTTGTTGTTTTTTTTTTGTGTGGGGAAAACTGCCTGGGTGTGTTGGATATATAAAGGTATTGGTGTTTCATCTGCCATTCTGTGGGTGAGAGTGCGTGTGTGAATGCAAATAAAGTCTTCTGTTTGTGCACCGTATTTTCTTTTGTCTGTGTTTGTTGTGTGGCGTTCATACTCTCAGTAAAAGGGAGAAAAGGGGTGGTTATAACGGGGGATTATATTAATACATATATCCCTGTCTACTGTCTTATACAGTGACAAGGATGCGCTTCGCTATGTTGAGGCAAGGAAAGTGGCAAGAGATCCGCCAGCCGCCTCATTGGAGGCAGCTCGTCCATCGTCGCTGCGTCAAGCTCCTACAGGCGTCAGGACAAACTCTGCGCGGAGGGAGGCAGAAATCCGACCTCGTCGACCACGTGTAGCTATTGTGGCAGATCGGGGCATAGAGCAAGCAGGCAATAGCGCATGAAAAGCTGTCCAGCGTACGGGAAACAGTGCACCAAGTGCGGGACCGCCAACCACTTTGCAAACGTCTGTAGGAAAACATCACAGCACAATGCCAACCCTGCCCAATCTCCCTCACCTAACGCCGTGGACGACACTTCTGCCACCTTTGACAGCCTGTGCAGTTCTGAGGAAGCGACTCCAATGTCTAATGCTGACTCCATCAGCTTAGACCACCATGTGTACAACGAATTCTGTGAGGCATGGGAGAAACGAGCTTCTGACCCTCAGCCTTTCGTTGACCTCGCCATCCACGCTGTGCCCTCAGACATCCAGTCCCTTGGCTTCCCCACGCCCCTCTCTGCCCCCACCCGTCCTGTTACCTTCCCAGCCATGGCAGACACTGGATGCCAGTCATGCCTGGCTGGCATGGCACTTCTCAGTAAGATGGGCCTCGATCGCCGGCACCTCCTGCCCGTCAAGATGAAGATGACGGCATGCAATCATGAGACTATAAACATTATTGGAGCCCTCGCCTTCCGGATCTCGGGAACATCCACGTCTAACACAGAGCTGGAAACTCGCCAGATGGTATACTTTACCACTGTCACTGACCGGATGTTTCTAAGCAAACAGGCATGCATTGCACTTGGGATGATTCCACCCAGCTTCCCCACCATCGGCGAGACAAGTGCCGCCAGCAGTACCGAGGACGCTCCACCCACTGACACACAGACATCCCCATGCACGTGCCCCAGACGCCAACCACCACCACCACCCCCAATGTCCCTCCCATTCCCTGCTACAGAAGAGAACAGGGAACGTTTGGAGAAGTGGCTGCTGGACTTTTACAGCTCCAGCTCTTTCAATGTGTGTGAACACCAACCACTCCCAAAGATGTCCGGTCTGCCTATATGCCTCATGGTTGACCCTAACGCCCACCCCGTCGCCCACCACATCCCATCCCAGTCCCCGTCCACTGGCAGGACGACGTCAAGGCTGGCCTCGATCAAGATGTCCGTCTAGGTGTCATTGAGCCGGTCCCGATTGGCACCCCGGTCACTTGGTGTCACAAGATGGTCATCTGCCCAAAGAAGTCAGGGAAGCCCCGGCGCACGGTGGACTTGCAGCCCTTGAACCGACACACCACGCGGGAGACACATCACACCCAGTCACCCTTCCACCAGGCTCGCAAGGTGCCACACCACACGAAGAAGACCGTGTTTGACGCTTGGAACGGATATCACAGTATCGCCCTAGATGAGACGGATAGACACCTGACAACATTCATTACCCCATGGGGTCGCTACCGCTACCTCGTCGCCCCCCAGGGATACATCTCATCTGGAGACGGATATAGCCGCCGCTTTGACGAGATCGTCGCCGACTTTCCCCAGAAGACCAAATGTGTGGATGACACCCTCATGTGGTCCAACACCATCGAAGACTCGTTCTTCCAAGCCGTGAGGTGGCTCGACATCTGTGGTAACAACGGCATCATCCTCAACCCCTCCAAATTCCAGTTCGGCAAGGACACGGTCAAATTTGCTGGGTTTGAGATCACACCCACCACTGTGCGCCCTTGTGCACGCTACCTCGAGGCCATCCAACACTTCCCGACCCCACAGAATATCACGGACGTAAGGAGCTGGTTCGGCTTGGTAAACCAGGTGTCATACACCTTCGCGGCGGCTGAGCGAATGCTGCCTTTCCGAGAACTTCTCAAGACGGGCACTCGATTCCACTGGACAGACGAGCTTGACCGCCTCTTCAACGAGACGAAGGCGCTGATCGTCGGCGAAATCCACCAAGGGGTGGAGATCTTCGACAAGTCCAGACCTACCTGCCTCGCCACAGACTGGAGCAAGGAGGACGTTGGATTCTGGCTCTTTCAGAAACACTGCCCCTGCCTCTCCTCCAGACCTTTCTGCTGCAAGACAGGATGGCGTATCACTTTGGTGGAAGCCGATTCACCTCGGGGGCTGAATCCCGGTACGCACCCATCGAAGGCGAAGCTCTAGCTGTCATTGACGCCCTCGACAAAGCCCGTCACTATACCCTGGGCTGCTCTGACCTCATCATCGCCGTGGACCACAAACCTCTGCTGAAGACATTCGGTGACCACTGCCTTGATGACATTCCCAACCCCCATCTTCGCAATCTCAAGGAAAAATCACTTCGATGCCGCTTCCGTGTTGTCCACATCCCCGGCCTACGTGACGCTGCGGCAGACGCTGTCTCCCGCAAACCTGTAGGCAAGCCCGCCACTCTGGCACTTCCTGACGACGTAGCATCCATGGCCCCCACCGCTTACCCTCCCCCACCCACTGGACTGCCACAGTCTTTCCTATCCACCATACGCACCCGTCAGCAGGATGGCACCCTTCAAGTCTGTACGCAGACTGGCTCGGCACCAGTGGAGGTGATCAAATCAGTGACCTGGGATGACATCCGCCTCGCCACAGTCAGCGACCCCACCATGACCGCCCTGAGTAACACCATCGAAGATGGCTTCCCAGAAGACAGAACCTTGCTAGCCCCTGACCTCCGCCCATACCACCAATTCCGTGACTTCCTCACCACTTTTGATGGAGTCATACTCTACAACGATCGTATGGTCATACCCCCATCACTTCGAGACCGCGTCCTCCAGTGTCTTCACTCGGCGCACCAGGGAGTCACACAGATGTGCTCTCGAGCGGAGTCATCCTTCTTCTGGCCCGGAATGACCCCGGCCATCACAGACATGCGAGCCCAATGCCAGTCCTGCAACCGCATGGCACCCTCTCAGCCCAGCGCACCCCCAACACCACCGATGAACCCGGCATACCCGTTCCAGTGCATCGCGGCTGATTACTTTCATTACCGTGGCCACAACTACCTTGTGGCTGTTGACAGATACAGTAACTGGCCGATCGTAGAGGAGGCTGCACACGGTGCTACTGGGCTAGTCGCTGCCCTGCGCCGGATCTTTGTCACATACGGGATCAGCAATGAACTAACTTCCGATGGCGGACCCGAGTTCACCTCCCTCACCACAAAAACATTTCTAAAGAATTGGGGCGTCAACCACCGGCTCTCATCAGTTGCCTTTCCCCATGCCAACTGCCGTGCTGAAGTTGGAGTCAAGACTGTCAAACGCCTCATCACGGACAACACTGGCGCGCAGGGGTCCCTGGACACTGACAAGTTTCAACGCGCAATGCTCCAATACAGAAACACACCTGACCGGGACACTCGCCTCTCCCCGGCCATGTGCATTTTTGGACGCCCCATTCGAGACTTCATCCCCATTCACCCCGGGAAATACCAGCCTCACACTACTTGGCGGGAGACACTCATGTCCCGCGAGGAGGCGCTGAGAAACAGACACGTGTGCAGCCGAGCGCCTGTCAGAACACACCCGCATTCTCACACCATTGGCTGTCGGTGACTGCGTCCGCATCCAAAACCAAACTGGACCTCATCCGACCAAATGGGACAAGACAGGCATGGTCATCGAGGTGCGCCAGTTCGACCAGTATGTCGTGCGTGTTGATGGCTCTGGTCGCGTCACCCTCCGCAACAGGAAGTTTCTACGGAAATACACACCGGTCATCCCACGGACGCCCATCCTGATGGCCCCAGGCCACACACCCACACTGCCTACGGCCCGCACAGAGCCCACAGCCCCCATTGTTCCTCTGCCCAGGCCGCCCCCTCAGCCGGGTCCATCACCCCCGACTGGCTCCCCACACCCACCAATCATGAACCCACAGCCGCCAGCCCTTGTTCCCTCACCCCCACCACAGCCGCCCATCACATCAGACCCGCGTCCAGGTCCCGCAGCTGAGGCGACACATCCCACTTCGAGGGCTACGGTCGTCAGCGTCCCAAGAGCTGTACGCGCCCTGATGCCGCACAACGCCCCTGGCCTGAAGGAGCAAGCTGTCGCCCCTGGTGCAGACCCCTCCCCTGGCCGTCCCCGGCGCTCAACCAGAGAGACCTAACTGTCACGCTGCTGAATGACACTCTTTTCATTTATACTCGTTATAGTCACCCCTTTATATTTCATTTATGCTATCCAGCTTTCAAAAATTTCTTTTTCAGAAGCAAGAGGCCAACTATACTTTTCGAACTCTTATCTTTTGACTCAGCTAGAGTCCATGAACTTTTTGATTCAGTCTTTTCGTGTCACTCCAAAGACTTGGGGGGGCGTAGAGAATTACCATCTCATTTGCTTCCTTTCTGTTTCTTTTGTATGTTTTAGCACCCATTGCCATCATATTGTCTTCATTGTCATCACGCACGTTTAAGAAATAAAGACGATTCAAAAGCAAAGAGTGTTCCCACTTATTTAGGGACCATGGTAGCCTGTCTTTTAAACCGGATCATTTGTCCTGCCTAGAGGCCTTTCATCCACTTATTTCAACTCATCAGTGGGTCACAGCTGACTGTATTAGTGCTCTTCCCTTGGCATCTAAAGGAATCATACCTGTAGTAATCCCATCAACAAGGGTTCAAAAACAGGATCCAATGGCATCCCAAAGCAGCCAGTCAAGGACAGAAAAGTGTATTATGAAGACGGCATTGAATTGAAATATATATCAAGGTGTCAGTAGTCAGTGGTCAGCTTTTCTGTTTAAGAACGCAAGCACCGTCGGTCACATGACCAGTACTGACAACAGCGAAGAATGTGATTACATGAATATCTCCTTGCCTGAAAATATTCTTTCACAAAATGAAAATCTTTTTCTGCTGTCTCATCTTCTCTGCCACCTCAGTGGTATTGCATCCATGCTGCTCATTCTGGCCCCTCGTTGACTGCCACAGCCGCAGCACCAGCAAACACAGGGAGCAGTCAACGTTGACTTGTCATAAAGCAACCCACCAAATGTGCCACAGCACACACGCAGGACACCAAGCCCTCTATTGATGACAATAACGGCTTAGTCACGGAGCTGGAATAAGTGAGCTCTCCTGCTAAAGGACGCCACTACGTCCAATTTGCTCATACAGGTGACCCTGACTGTCGGACCAAGGCCACAGACATGGACAGGCAATCGAAACAGGTCTACATGACAGCAGAGCATGAAACTTCCATGCATGAACAATTCTGAGGGCTTTCATTGAAAGCCTGAGAATTTGAGATTTTTTTTTAAAATGCAAATGGATGAAGATGATGCTACTGATTGCCAATCTGGTCTGAGACTGCATGACAAGGCTATACTCTACCAGTCTATGCTTACTAACTTCATCATGGCATCGGCCACTGTCGGTCAGTGGTGAGCAACACTCGGAGACACATCCACTAAGTGGACGAAACCTAACTGTGTGGTCACAGTCTTCCCAATTGAACCCACAGCAAACTGAACTCTGGGTAGGTGCTTGTCGGGCCAGAAAAATCCTACAATTAGATGGCTCTGTTAATACCTGAACCCACAACCTCCAAGCTGGAATTCCATAACACTAACCACAGCAGCTGGTAAAATGTTCTATTTTGCACTAATAATGATTTCTTTGACAGTTAAACTGACAGCCTTCTTCAGAATCAATTTTCAGCCAGGTTTTTATTGAATAATCTTTAACAATGTAAAAAAAAAAAAAAAGGACATTTCAAGTGCATTTTCCTTGTCAGGAAGCTGAAAGCATTTTCCATTGACTTAAATTGTTATACACATTAATAAACACCTCATAACATATACACATGCATAGATCTCATTCGCTTTAGTGGAGCATAAGACATCAAAAATTGCGCCTTTTGACCCAACAAAAGTTTATTCTTAGATGCGAATGATCAGCCGTGGGTCAATCTGGAATCGAAGCAAACAACAAAACATGTCTCAAGGAAGAGAGCAGCATCCCACTGCTTCATTAGAAGTTCAGCTACTCTGCAAATTTGTACTACATGGTCATCAGAGAGGAAACTATCAGTATCACCGAAAATGTGAAAAGGAAACTGGCGGTGTCACAAACTGGTCAACAGCGCATGAACAAGGTTTTTTGGTTTTTTGGAGCAAATGAAATATTACAGCTTACGGATTAAACATTCCTTCACATACATATGTTTACTCTCTCTCTCTCCCTCTCCTCACTCACACACACACACACACACACACACACACACACACACACACACACACACACACACACACACACACACCATGCACATGCACATGCACACACTCTCTCTCACTCTCTCTGTGATTATACATTCTACACAAACAGCATTCACTAAGCAAAAAGTACAGTCAGACTGTGGTGTATACTGCTAATGACTGGTTGCACCAGTTCACTTTTCATTGAAAAAGATAAAGTTTGTGCCATACCTGAAACTGCTTCTAGTTCCTCATTTTAAGCTGCCATGGGACATGTGTCTGTCAGTGACTAAAATAATATGAAGCTCTAGAAGCTGTTGGAAAATGAACAAAGTGTTGTTCATTTTATCTACATCAAAACCAGGGTATTTCGTACACTTACTTGGTAACATAGTAATGATACATTAACTTGCACCATTAATTCATACTGTGTTATAATAATATACATGTATTAACCAAACGCAAGTTCAGAAGTCACCATACCTGTGAAGAAAAATCCAGCCCGGCTCAACGATGATGACTGTAAATCATCATCCCAAAACCTGTGTGGCCAGTCGTCGTAAGTTCCAAGACGTGCATTTTCATCCTCAAATTGCGGATACCAAATTTTGAAATGGCGATCTCGTGAACGGTTAGCTCTCAGCTGCCTCTGAAGAGACTTCATTCTGATGCGCTCTTCATCTAAGGTTGAGATATTCCCAACATCAATAAGCAGTACACGTGGACAATGAACGCTTTGAGCATGTGCCTTCTTTGGCTCACATTCAATGCTGAATGGCAAGATCAATGTACAAAACACACACTGCATATCATGTGTTGATAATCTGTACACAAAACCCTCTTCTGCCCATGCAATACACTCTGGGTTGCGAGCATCTGAAAATGACTGCAGACGACGACTGGCAAACAACATGGGAAATCCACCCACTGGAGGCTCAAATGGAAAACTATAACTTGCCTTCGGACTCATTACACTGCCATTCATACTCTGGGGTCGGTATGAAAGTTCTGATCCGTCGGTGTCGGTGTTGTTGTCTAGCTCTGCATCAGGGCTGCTATTACCTGCATGGTTTTTCTTTGTCGTTTGTTCGTCGTTATTCTGCATCTGGATAAGTACGTTTTGACAACCATAAATGAATATGAACACATTGCGATTGCCCACGGCTTCATTTTCTTCACCATCTACTTGTTCGTTTCTTGCATCGTCGACGGGGTTCAGTTCCTCCCTTTCAGTATTTCCATCAGTTCCGTTGCTTGTGTCTGACTCTTCAACTGGAAAAAGCTGTCGTCTGGCACTCACGACACTGGGATGCTGAAGCATATCGTTTGCTGCTGACGCGTTGTTCAAAATCGAGCAATTTTCATTGAGCACTCGATGAACGGCGAACGGGGATTCCCCGGACCAATCTCCGTACTCAGCCCCACAACTTCTTCTTCTTCTTCCAGATGGGGATGTTTAACCTGCCCCGTGCCCACAGTCTTCACGTAGACTATTCTGGCACACAGGTTGCATGCATTGTGTATTTTCGTGTAGCCGGTACTCACCCGTCTTAGGACATGAGCATCGGGATCTTTAGAGTCCGTGTATGATCTTAGTGCATGTGACACAGACTAGACCTCGGTTTATAGTCCCATCCGAACGACAAAATGGGGAATGGAGTCAGAACCAATGTTAACTCCGAGGGAAAAATCCCCCTATACCGAAATTCGAACCCGCAACCCCAGGATCACGAGTCCGGCGCTCTATCAACTGAGCTATCCGGCCCCTATCTTGGGTCTTCTTCAGGCAAAAACAAAAAACATTTAGAACAGTGAAAACGAAGAACGAGAAACCACTTTATCTTCTCATATTCGGCTCACAACCGATATTATAAGAAAAGTGATTTTGCCAATTTCAGTAGGTATCTCTGTCTTTTATAGTGGAAATATTTCGTGTGGTGCTTTCATCATAATGCGACGTTCACACTAGGCTGTAACCACGGTCTAACCAAGTGGTTACATTGAGGGATCTAACTGCGATGAGACAAACTGTATATTTTTGACACAGCGTGTGTGAATGGAAAGCGTCATAACCGCCCCTTTTCTCGCCCTTGTTTTACCAGTTCTCGCTCGCTGGCTGGGTTTGGTTTGGTTTGGTTCTATTTCCTGCTCTAACTCATTGGAACCGACGGGACTAGTGTGAATGCCTTTGTAACCGTATTTGGTCACATCGGGCGATGTAACCTTGAAAATATTTTATCTTCCGAGTCATATTTTTGGGGGCCATGTAACCACCTATCGAACCACAAATCGGGTCTTCCCGAAAAATCGTCTAACCGATGGGAACCCACTGCAACCAAAATTGCGTGGTTCCAGTCAGTTACAGAGCGATCTAACCATTTGGTTAGACCGTGGTTACAGCCTAGTGTGAACGTCGTATAATGATTACTGTTAATCATAGGACTCAATCATATCACCTTACAGTATCCGATACCCCAGGCTTGGAAGTTGAAAACTGCTTACGTTGCTCTCTCTTCGCAGAACATATCGGTCTACTCATTCTTATAATCTAGCCTACGTAGCCTACTTCGCGAATCTCTCACGCAGTTCACCCACTGCATATTTTCAACTAAGTTTATAGTCTGCATTTCCGAAGGTGTGGGAACCATACCACATTTCTGCGTTCTAGGATTTTAAAAATGAATTGAATAGGTGATCGCACCAGCTATTTAATCAACATTTTTAACTGCAGCATTAATTATGAGGCTAAAAGATTAGACTGTTTCAGTGTCCACCAACGCCTTTTCCAGCACGGAATTATCCAGGTCAGGTTTAGATATAACTAAATTTGTGTGTGTATGTGTGTTTTTGTATACTAACATTAAGTATGTTCCATTTATTGGGTTGTGTGTGTGTGTGTGTGTGCGCGCGCGCACACACACGCGCACGCGCGCGCGCGCCCATATATATGCGTGTATGATCTGTGAGCTTCAATGAGCATGCTTCTGCATGTATGTAAGTGCGTGCTTGTGCGTACATATGTCTGTGTATATATGTATGTATGCCCGTGTATATGTGTGTGCGTGGACGTGTACATGCTTGCGTGTGTGTGTGTCTGCCTGTCTATGGGTGTATCTGTACGCATGTGTGGGTCAGTGTGTGTGCATGTATTTGAGTGCGCGCGCGAGCATGTGTGTGTATGTGTGAGGGGGGGGGGGGGGGGGCACACTTTCATGGCACACTACCAATCCACTATCTATGAATACAAATAGATAAACAGATTAAGCAAGATCTACTGAGCGATAACAAATTGCAAGTGAATGTTTCCAACACATACACGCACACACGCACGCACACACACCACACACACACACACACACACACACACACACACACACACACACACACAGCAGCCGTACAGACTTCTGCTACGACATTTATACTCTGGTATCTATGTGATCCAGATCTGATCAGTAATCAACCATGCAACTTGTCACTTCTGTCACAACCCATCCCCACCCATCCACCTTCCCATTCCTCATGCATTCGAACTCTGAATGCTGTTCCCATGAATCGTGTTCGCTGGCAAACCCTGCTGAAAGCGCGACCGAGTTGCCGCCACTGTCCTTTGGATTAAAGGGAAATAACTCGCCCGTCTCCCGCAGTTATCATCAAATGCGTGGAGAGACAATATTCTCCTGTGCTGGGTCAGTGTACCAGTTATGAGGCGATGTATATTCAAGAGGAGCTTCAGAGAGGATTATACCGAAAGCGAAAAGGCTTTCAATTCCCCCATCCCACCCCTTCTTCCTCAACGTCAGTTAATTCCCGAGTAGGCCTACCCTTGGACATTTTCTCCAGCACGGTGGGCGTTTTGTGCTTCAAAGTGTAACAACACGGGGCCCATAACGTCATGGAAATCGTGGAAAGAGAGGGCTTTTTTTAACTTAATTTCCAGGGCTGGAAAGTCCCGGAATTTTGGTCCATGTCATGGAAAGTCATGGAAATAAAAAGTAAAATCTTTCAGAAACACAAATGCTTGGGGCACATACGCGTCAGCGAGCAAAGATAAGGGGAATATCTAGCTCGTTACATGCATCACTGAACTGCTCATCTTGATAACAGTAGCAATTATATTTTTGGTGTTCTTTCATATTATATCCTGGCATCAGCTTGGCCCGAGAGATACAGAACACTTGCAGTGTTGGTCGGGAAATTTGCAAAGAAGTCTCAGCGACGGGTACATTAAGTGAATGAAACTCGAACATGTGGTCCCAGCCTTACCAATTTAATCCATAGCAAATTCAGCTCTGGCTAGGAGTCGGTCGAGGCAGAAAAATTCCACAAATAAATGGCTCTGATGGGAATCGAACTCATCCTTGCCCCACTCTTACTCTGCTCCCTTACCACTTCTCTTTAATAATGATAATAATAATAGTGATGATACTAATAATAATATAATAATAATAATATTAATAATAACAATAATAATAATAATGTTTATTTCTATAGCGCATATTCCATTTTAAAAAAATGCTCAACAGCGCTTTACATAAAAAAGAGCAAACGGTGAAAAATAGGAATTATAATAAAAGTCATGCACATTGAAAAAACACAAAGCCTCGAGATATCCAATACTAAACAAATCACATTGCGTTCACAATTAAGACATTGAATAATAATAATGATAATTTAAAAACAAATCACATAAGAAATTTCACAAAACGTCTCCCTCTCAAATCCACTAAAAACCACTCCTTTCCTTTACACACACACACACACACACACACACACACACACACACATGTGCGCGCACACACATGCACGCACACACACACACACACACACACACACACACACACACACACACACACACACACACACACACACACACACACACACACACACTTTGCCTACATTGGATCATGGCTCAGCAGATGTCAGTGTGCATTGTATATGGATGTTCTCATCCCCACAGATGAGCAGAAGTCAGATGCTTCAATAGCGGCCAGAATGCCCAGTTGGCTCAGGTGGTTAGAGCGCAGAGTTCATAGTCAAATGTTGCGAGTTCAAATCTTGCTGGCGGCCAACATCAAAACCGTCATTTTCATCCACCATCTTGATGTGAAGTCGTTCTGTTGGTATTGTGTAATGTAAGACAGGCCCCCTTTCCCCCACCGTCTTAGGAAGATTGTATCCATCCGTCCATGGTGCGTTTGGATGTGAAATCCAAATGGTACTTACTAAAGCGCAATTGCAGAGTAGCCAGCTGGCATTGACCAGCTTTTCAGTTGAAATTCCAGACATCCAGTACGAAAATCAACAGTTTCACAGTGACTGCGTCCGACTGAATGTGTTGTTGTTCTCGTGGTGTTAAAGAAGTGTTCGATAAGACCACTCCTCCCCAACTCTCCTGAAACTGACGTATCGCCCCCACATTAAATCTAAATCAAACTAAACAAAACATGAGACCGCATTTTCGACAGATTCGTTTGATCGAATGACCTAGTCTCGTAGGGTGTATCAATCACAGGATCTGTCAGCCATGAAGATTACAGACTGTGGGATTTGCCTACCTTGCTGTCTACTGATCCGATGGAAACCCTGTCATACAAGGAGTTGGGGAAGCAGAGGTTCGATATAAGAGGAGGGATGAGATGGGGGATCGAGGGCGAGACTATTCTCTCCCTTTCATTCATCCGCTCTACACCTCTCTCCACCAACCCCCATCCACACCCCACCTTCGTCCACCTTACCCATTCTAGTCTAATCCTACCCTTCCCCATCCACTCCCCTCACCCTTCAAAGAGTTTCGGTAGACCTATGATAAGTTTGTTCTTTTCTTCTGCTGGCCTATATATCGGCCTGTGTGTGTGTGTGTGTGTGTGTGTGTGTGTGTGTGTGTGTGTGTGTGTGTGTGTGTGTGTGTGTGTGTGTGTGCGTTTCTTTGAACTTATCATCTGTTCCTTGTTTTGTTTACCTGGGAAGAGGATGTGTGTGTGTGTGTGTGTGTGTGTGTGTGTGTGTGTGTGTGTGTGTGTGTGTGTGTGTGTGTGTTGTGTTGTTGTTGTTGTTGTTGATTTATAGTCTGTTCACACTTGGTGATATTAGACTTTTGCCTTAACTAGGCTGACCCTGGAGAAAGGTCCAGTGGCGGTGAGGAAAGACCCACTGATCACAGGGAAAGTCCTGTTGACAGTGGGAAAGACTACAACTTTGGATTCTCTCTTGAGGGCACATAAGACCGTATGGCGAAAGCTTGGCTGTGTCTGGAGTGGCACTGTCTTCATCTGTCCGTGGGCAGGGGTGGTTGGGTCTGTGGGGTGTGCTCGGCAGCTGGGGGGTGGTGTTTTTCGCCGGTGGGCTCTGCAGTCATGAAATACGGGCTGGTACACCCATGGGGGATGCTACTTTGAGGCTGTTATGAGCTGCATCCTGTAGTCTGATTTACCTCTGTTCAGGAGCAGTTATGTCCCTTGGGTGGTACAGGACTGCTCTAAGGGCAGGTGAAGACAGTGCTTCCTGGGTCCTCCCCAGCACCTTCGGGTGTTTCTTTTTCTTCTTTGCCTTAACTAGGCTGACCCTGGAGAAAGGTCCAGTGGCGGTGAGGAAAGACCCACTGACCACAGGGAAAGTCCTGTTGACAGTGGGAAAGACTACAACTTTGGATTCTCTCTTGAGGGCACATAAGACCGTATGGCGAAAGCTTGGCTGTGTCTGGAGTGGCACTGTCTTCATCTGTCCGTGGGCAGGGGTGGTTGGGTCTGTGGGGTGTGCTCGGCAGCTGGGGGGTGGTGTTTTTCGCGGTGGGCTCTGCAGTCATGAAATACGGGCTGGTACACCCATGGGGGATGCTACTTTGAGGCTGTTATGAGCTGCATCCGTAGTCTGATTTACCTTGTTCAGGAGCAGTTATGTCCCTTGGGTGGTACAGGACTGCTCTAAGGGCAGGTGAAGACAGTGCTTCTCTGGGTCCTCCCCAGCACCTTCGGGTGTTTCTTTTTCTTCTTTGCCTTAACTAGGCTGACCCTGGAGAAAGGTCCAGTGGCGGTGAGGAAAGACCACTGACCACAGGGAAAGTCCTGTTGACAGTGGGAAAGACTACAACTTTGGATTCTCTCTTGAGGGCACATAAGACCGTATGGCGAAAGCTTGGCTGTGTCTGGAGTGGCACTGTCTTCATCTGTCCGTGGGCAGGGGTGGTTGGGTCTGTGGGGTGTGCTCGGCAGCTGGGGGGTGTGTGTTTTTTTCGCCGGTGGGCTCTGCAGTCATGAAATACGGGCTGGTACACCATGGGGGATGCTACTTTGAGGCTGTTATGAGCTGCATCCTGTAGTCTGATTTACCTCTGTTCAGGAGCAGTTATGTCCCTTGGGTGGTACAGGACTGCTCTAAGGGCAGGTGAAGACAGTGCTTCTCTGGGTCCTCCCAGCACTTCGGGTGTTTCTTTTTCTTCTTTACAGAGGGGGGGGGGGGGGGGGGGGGGGTTGAAGGAGGAGGACATGGTGGAGGAAAAGGTTAAGAAATAATGTCAAGAACAGTACAAATCTAAATATAAACTACACTGCCATAATTATAACAATATGCTAATTTGAGATTGAGAGATAATTTTTGCTACCTCAACCATTTCTGAACTGAAAGAAATAGCGTGAACCAGTTTAGATTTCGAAATTTCAATGTTTGCTTTTGAATAAAGAGCATTTAAAATGGGGCAATGGAAAAGTATATGTTCACCAGATAATGGCTTAGAACATGCACACGCTATATCTTGGGAATATTTGGTCTTCCAAGAGTTCAAACGTATCTTGTATATTAAACTAGAAATATGTCTAGAATTGTTTCCATTACATATTTATCTTGAGACTTCTCAATTCGGAAACAGCTTTCCAATAACGAATGTATTTCATATATATCTAACTTCAAATTACTTTTTGCAGAATTGCCCATTACCCGCGTCTGGCTAGTTTATCTGCTATTTCATTCCAATAAATACCACAGTGTGAAGGGACCCAGCAGAAGACTATATTTATTCCTGTGGAAATAATGTAATTAATTAGATGCTTTATTTCAAAGATTATATCTTTCCTTGTTTTAACATCCCAAACTTTAAAACTATCTAACACTGCCTTAGAATCAACACAAAATAAAATGTTCAAAAAAGAATGATTACTATCACAAATAAGAGTAATGCCATAAAAATTAGCATACAATTCTGCCGTGAAAAAATAGAAAAATCCTTTTCCTAGGCTGTATGCTTTTTGAACTTTTAAAGCCGGAATAACAAACCGAACCTGCACTTAACTGGCAAACGGAACCATCCGTAAAATTTTTTAAATGATTTGAATATTTGTTTTCTAAGTTTTCTCTCACTTTAGAAGTTAAAATGTTAATGTTGTCATTTTTCCGGACATCAGTGTAATCTGCATCAAAGATAGCTTGTCTATGTTCCCATGGAGGCCCGGGGGAAAAACAGGAGAGGGGGAGAGTGAAGTGACATCAATATTGCATTTTTCAAAAAAATCTTTCTTTGGTAATTTCGAAGGACAAAAGAAAACCTTGCTGTTGAGCTCTTTTGGGATTTCAACATTTGAATCCCACAGGGTTGTTCGACCCCGGTTAGTACTGAAAGACTTCGGCGCATTTTTTGGCTCGGGGCTACTCGTTGTTTGGGGTCCGTGATAGATATTATTTTTTGACACTTAGTGCTTGTGGCTTGGACAATGTGTTGTGTGTGCCGGGGGGGGTGGAATTTAAAAAGGGGCGGAAAAAGCTGACTAAAAAAGAATTAAAACAAGGGGGAAAAAGGGGAAAAAAAAGTCAAAGGGGGGGGGGGGGGGGGCGGGGGGGCGGGGAGGGGGGGGGGGGGGGGCGGGGGGGGGGGGGGGGGGGGGGGGGGGGGGGGGGGGGGGCGGGGGGCGTGGGAGGATGAAAAAATGGATACAAAAGACCATACTGCGTTCACCACTTTTTTCTCATTGAGGGGAAGCAATTCCTTCAGGGGGTTTTTTTTAACTTATTTTTCCCTTGCTATCTCGTGGTTACTTGAACAAGGACTTACTGTCCGCTCCTCTCTGTGAAGTGATGTTAGTCATGTTGGTAACAGACTGTCATTCTTCAGTCTGTTGATTGTGCTATGTGGTGATATGTGATTTCTCATAGAAAAAAAGTTCTTTTGTTTGTTGTTTTTTTTTTTAACTCCTCTCTTTGAGGGCACATAAGACGTATGGCGAAAGCTTGGCTGTGTTCTGGTGTGGGCCCGTCTTTACGTCCTGGGCGGGGTGGTTGGGTCTGTTGGGTGTGTCGGCAGCTGAGGGTTGGTGTTTTCGCCCGGGGGGCTCTGCAGTCATGAATCGGGTGGTACCCATGGGATGCTACTTTAAGGTGTTGTGAGCTGCATCCTGTGTCTATTACCTCTGTTCAGGGCAGTTATGTCCTTTATCTTAAAGGGTGTTGCGCGTGCCTGTACCCTCGTCAAACAGCGCAGGCTCAAGGGTGGTACAGGATGCTTAAAGGTAGGGGAAGACAGTCTTCTCGGGTCCCCCACACTTGGGTGTTTCTTTTCTTTTTTTCTGTCTAAGAATTTTGGACGTGAATCCCCGTTAATTCTATGAGAGTTGGATGGTTTCATAATGAAGGAGGTGAGACAGAGGAATGAGAGACAAATGAGAGAGAACAACACAAAACACACACACACACACACACACACCACACACACACACACACACACCAGGAGATTTTGGTCATCAATTTATTTTGTTTGTTTTTCACATGGTTTTTTGGGATTTTTTTTTTTTTTTTTTTTGCAGTGGCAGTCCACAAAAGGGCACCACCACAACAAAAAAAAACAAACATAAAACACAAAAAAAAAACCAAACAAAAAAATAAATGTGACGGATCAACATGTAAACTTGTGGTCACATTTGGAACAAGAAAGCAGTGTGATGAAGGTGGAGAGTAGCTGAGAGAAGACAGCACACATTTCAAAAACAAAAGACAGACAGGTTTAAGGGATAGGAAACTATACAGAGGGTGACATGCAGGGAGGATCTGAGAGTTCCCAGACATTTTCAAACAGGTTACGGGGGAAACATGAACAAGCCAAATTTCATGAACACATGTTATATTTTCTAAGACTGATGAAAGCTTTCTGGTGAAGCAAATTATTTGCTATTGTGTTTTTCTTTTTCAAAAAGATTTTGTTTAAAAAAAAACAACAACAACAAAAATGATAGCATGAAACTGTTACTTCTGTGATCTAGGTTTTACTAGAAATTTTATCCCTTTATAAAGTAGAGCTTGGGGAGTGAAGTCAAGCCTTTTTTTTTTTTTCTGAACAGTTGACAACTGCTCTGAACAAACTTTAAGCAACGAGGTTCTTGGGCTGTTATCAGATTGGCCTTTCACATTACCCTGGACCACTGATAATGTGACCGCCCTTTCCAGTGCAATACAAACTCGAAACAGGAATGAGGCACTACATTTTCTGAGTGACCTGCACTGCTTACAGCAAAGACTGCAGGCTTACAACAAAGATGGACAGACTGCAGGACCACTGGACTGAATATCCAACAGCTGGAAAGACTGGTGGACAGACTGACAACAACAGAGGCAACTTGTTGCCAAAGGGGAGCGACACAAGCTGCCTCCCCACTGTGGGAAAGCAAAGCCTATGAGCTGAGCAAGAGAGAAATCCAATGCTTATGTCATAAAAAGAGACCCCAAACTGCCCATCTCCACATGGGCATAGTGCTGTAGGCAGCAAAACAGATACCTACACGGTGATTGGGAGCAAGATACTGACCCACGAGATGCCTGACAACTCCCCTGTACCCCCTGTACAGGCAGGTATGGACTCTGAAGTGTCTAGAAGGCCTGTTCTGAGCAGACACACAAGGAGCTCACTGGTGACTGTTAATTCCTGTATCACACCATCTCATCAGAAACAAAGTTGACCTGCAAAGATGACACACTACCTTGCACATTTGAAGGTTGTGGGTGACCCTTCTATGGCTGAGGCAAAGCTGTGTTACAACTGGCCATATCAGAATGGAACGTAGAGCAAGCAGGAGACTTGCTCCACATGCAGCCAGAAGGGGACACAATTACAGTGCACACAGAGTGTTTGCCACAGTACAAACTACAATGGTGAGCTTGCAGCCAACTTCCCCAGATGCCCTCTACAGACACATGATCACTGGCAAATATAGCAGACAGACCTTCAGGTACACATGCTACATTGCCCTGGCCATCAACAGGCCAACTTGGCAATTGCCAACCAAGCCCAGGAAGCAACGGCTGACCACGACAGGGAAGAAGTTTCATATGCACCTTATCATATAGTGGGGAAACCAACACTCCAATAAATGGGCTGAGATGCCAAGCCTCTGCAACAGCAAATGACAAAGACAGAGAGGGTGCCACCCATGGCAAAGATGGAAAGGGTGTCACCCGCACAAGGTCAAGGCAAAGCAACATGGCAAAAGTGGCTAGATTGGAGCACCAGCTGCCACTGAGGAAGTGACATATACACAACCTCAGACCATTAATGAGGCTCAAATTCAGACTTCTTTGAAGCTCTCCATAGATTGGAGCTCAGCTAAACCCCGGCTATGATCGAGGTTAGCAAACAGACCCCGCACTCAGTTCAACAGTGTTAACTCACAAAACTACAGAGGAAAACAACGCACAGTGAATAATACAGGTGGAGATACCAAAACACCAAAAAGAACAAAACATGCAATGTAAACTTAGCTAACACTGGAATATTTGCATACTATACCACAAGAAATAACCAACTGCATTGAGATTAATGAACAAATTTTAACAAAAATAAACAATGCCATAAGTAAGAGAGGGCAGATTTAATGGCTATCTCCTTGACGAAAGTGTCGCAGGTGAGCTCCCAGAGCGTGCTGCTGGGGTGCATGCGACCCAAGGAGTGCACTTCTCTGCCCTCAAACAATAAGAAAATAAAAAGAAAAATCAGCGACCCCTGTGGGGGTCAATGGGTGGACCCATTGGGTCCCGGACCAAATCTGAAGAACTCACTACAAAAGTTCTCCGTTGCAGAACGCTTGACCCAGGCGGACATCGTCAACGGACAATCAGTCAGCAGAAGCAGTTTGCCTGAACTGCCTTCAGTGACGCATGTGGACCAGTATCAGAGGTCCTGAAGAGGATCTAGTAGCCAGGCACCTGAATGCAAGCAGCGCAACCGCATCACTGGCTGGACCTACAGAACAATGTGCATCTGAACCACTTCATTACAAGGGGCGCAACCACACCTCTGACCACATCAGCTTATCAGGGCAGGTGCCTCTTTTTTTCTTTTTTTTTTTTTTTTTTGGGGGGGGGGGGGGGTTGGGTGTTTGTTTTTTGTTTGTTTTGTTTTTTGGTGGGTTTTTTTTTGTTTTGTTTTGTTTGCTGTCTCATCTGTGCTAGTCACCCATACCCGATTCATTCTGGCTCCCATCACTGGTGCACCTTGGTTTGTCCCATCATAGACCCACACTGACACACTGGCAGACAGACCAGCGTCAGACTTCATCCGTGCCCTCTGCCACAGGGACTGTCATTCCCGCATCGGACTGGCCAGCCACACCCGTCGCTGTACCAGAATAGACACCTACAGCGCAACTCCATAATCTTCCGAGACTGAAGGATGCCTACCGACATACCACAGGGAGAAACAATATCTAGTCGTCAAGAGGCAACCCACCAGAGGAGACTCTGTACTGCTGTCAAATTGCCTCAGCGGTGTTCAATGATGCCTGTTCTTATCCAGCATATACAGGTCACCACTGACTAAGTCCCCTACTGATGACAGTGATGGAGACAGCGTGAACGAGTGTCTCCCTCTGGTGGCGCCGCCACCAACATCCGACGACTGTCCCAATGAACTTGCCAATACCTCCGCGACCTCAACATGAACTTACCGAGGGCGTAGATGGGAAGAGGAAATCAACACCAAGGTCACCATGAGAGCAGGGCATGAAGGGCCACAGAATTTGAGACTTTATGCATAACAGAACAACTGTACATCCCACCTACCGAGACTCCTACAGACCTCAGTCTGTTACAAGCCTCAGGCAAACAAAACATTATACTACCATCTAAAAACTCACAAATATCACACAAGGCAATCTGTAGAAATCATCAGAAACAACAGCTTGAAAAATCAAACACACAAGAAAGGGAAAACAAATGTATACAAACCATGTGTTAATATAAGTTGTTCTAAGCATGTCATCAGAGACAAGACAAACGCACACAAAGAAACCTACAGTGATCGACCGACATGCGAGCAGAATCCGAAGATGGAGTATGGCTGCCTTAATGGCGGGATAAAAAAAAGCGGTCATACACACAAAACTCCACTCCCTTTGTTGGGTAGACGGGATTAATCCTTGTCTGTCTATACAGGGAGTGTCTGCACGAGTATCAGCCTGCGTACGCAAAAAACAACAACAACCCAACAACAACAACAAAAAAACCAACAGGCAGAATGTGTAGACCAGCTCCTAAAATGTCTAAACATGTGAAAATACAGACATATAAATGACATGAGAGAAACAAGAGACAGGCAGAGGACAGACACAGACAAAAGTGCGAAAGACAAGAAGAAGAAAGAAATGCAAAGACAGAGAATTCCTGATAAAACTATACTGACACCTTCTTGGTTTAAAATAAAGGGAAACATTTTACCATCAGGGAAAAAAAATGAACAAAAGAAGGGAAAACCACAAAGCCAATAATAGCAACAAAAGGTATGCAGAACCAAAACAAGTGAAACCCTGGCTTTTACTCTATCTTACAGAATGCCAAACACCTTCCTTCACCTTTCTCAAAATCATTTCAATATCATGACCCGCCCAGTCTTAACTTTGCAACTGCAACCAGTGCTAAGAACAGAAAACAGCTATGTCTTCAACAAGACAGCACATATAACTGACTCTTTACACAAAATGTTAGCAGAAAAAAATACTTTTAAAAAAAAGACCCTTTCTACACAATGCAGCAAACAAATTAAAAAAGTCAACATTGCCAAAAATATCAAAACACAATTAACTGTATATCTAATGTAAAACAATCAAAAGTCAACATTGCCAGTAATATCGAGCACAATTAACTGTATATCTATGTAAAAACAATCGTTTTTAATCTAAAAGAAGTTGCTGTTCAAATATTTGGTTATAGAAATTTGTATATCATCTCCACAAAACAAAGTTATAAAAAAAAAAGCTTTTAAACAACATGAAAATCACACGTAACTCTGGTAAGCTATGACATGTAAGGGTTTCTCTCCACCCTGTCCCAGCATCTCCATTTCCTGCACATGTTACCTAAATTGTTCACCACAAATACTTCCACGCCTTTCATTTTCATTGAATGAGATGCCAATTTTCAGCAATATCCACATCATAAAGTTGTCTTGGTATTTCCTTTTAAAGAAAAAGTGCAAAAGATTTAATCTGTAAATCATAGAGCTGCCACACCTGGCAACAAAACAAACACACAGTTTTAGAAATATATACAAAAAACAATGCAATGGTTTCAACAATTTCATTAATTTTTCTTCAACTGGGAAAAGTGCTGAAGGCACAAGAAAGGCAGTACATGAGTTTCTTGAACTTTCTTGTACCTCAGCTGAAAAAAACAGGTTTCAAATCTCCACTTTTGTAACATGCTGTCCTCAGTTTTTATATTTTTTTTATACCTGAAACAGACTACCTAATCTAGTTCATTTATACATACTTTTCTTTTGGCCCAAAGTATCGTATGATTAAATGAAAATATGTAAAACTTAAACAAATAATAAACACTAGCTCCTTCTCTCATCTTGATCTTTTCTGTGACAGTTCTGATGCATTCTAAAATTCATTATTAAATCAGAAAATGCCCAAAGTTTGTTCGATAATTTATTTGTTGCATGGCAAAAACAGGAATTTAGCACAGCATGGATCAGAAACCTGTATGATCATTAATATGGATGGCTAAATCAGTTTGTTATTTTATTTTTGTCTCAAAGCAGTACAGAAGCACAGCTTGCTGCATAAAGGCCTTCAATAAAAACCTGTAATTTGATCCAATGCTTTTGATGTTTGGTCAAAGAACTGGTGGCTGGTGTTATTAAAAAAGACTATTCATCTCAATTATTAACAGAGTCCAAATTTTAAGAGAAAACAGATAAACAAACAAATCATTAAAAAGCTATTCATTCTCGATTATTAACAGAGTCCAAATTTAAGAGAAAACAAAATAAACAAAACAGATCAGATTAAAAAACTGAAATTAAGATAAATGAAAAAAAAAGGGAAAAGCGAAACAGTAACAAGAAACTGGTTCACCTACAGCACCCAAATACCCCAGCAGACTGCAAAATGCCTCTTGCTAAATCAATGACTTTAGCATTTTATCACATTGTCAGGCTCACTTCATGAATGCCAGTGCCTGACTGCTTAAAATAAAGAATTCAAAACTGATAACTAAAAATTAATGTATTCACAGGATGGTGATTGATGTTTTCAAAATGGGTAATGATGACTTTGCCTCAGCTGCTGGAGTGGCTGTTCTAGTGTGATTGGAGAGGGCATGAGTCTGATGCAAACATGACATCTTCTGCATGTGGGAAGGAGTCAATATGCTAGAACTCCCGATTTTTTTAGGCAACTGTGCATTAATCTATCTTTCTGCACTGGCACCCCAAGTGAAATCGATGTGCTACAAACAACGATCCCGAGTGAGGTCTCACAGGAGTTCATCTCAGTGAAAGAGACCATCTCTGAAGTGTCTCTTCGGTCCTCCAGAGAGTTCTCTTTCTTCATGAACTTGCAGCAGCGCAGGAAAAGCCCCTGCTGACTGTAATGTAACCCCGTTCCCAGTCTGCCTGAAATCCACACCAGCTTGCAAGTAGTAAAATTCTACTCAAGGGGGGAGAAAAAAGCCGCTGTGCACAACCTAGCCCAGTATTTTGTTATTATTGATAAGAATGATTAATTTCTTCATGATCTTTGCATAAGAGTTAGTCACCCTTTTTGACTGTGGAGACGGAATATATGCAAGTCCAGAAACTATTTCTCGTATCCCACAGAGCCAAGTCTGTCAAACATTACAGCATGCCAGTAAAAGGGTTTGGGGAAATAGCATAATACAGGTTGGAAAACTGACTGGTGACCAAAACTAAAAAATCAGAATTATATTTCCAGAAAGAAATATGGAAATAAAATGAGCTCAAATTTTCTAGAAGTGAAAAATTTTTAAATGTATTCACCAAGCTGATTCCTATACCAGTAATGAAAATTTCTTTTTGTTTTGTTTACTGTACTAATATATATATATAATTTTTTAAAAAGTATATCAAGATACCATGATCTTCCCATTTAATTCTGAAGTGAGGCATTTAAAAAGCAAATCGAAAGGCACATTTGGGACACAAGTAAATTTCCAAGCTTGCCTATATATCCTTATTGGCACGTATACACAGCAACAATAAGGAAATGTTCAAAACAGACACCTGTAACTGCTTCACAGTTCCAGCTGGACATAATGTCAACCCTTAAAATGACTCTTCTTTCATTTCTAATGCCCAGATAATTTCTTTCTTTTTAAGACTTATCATTAGATAAATTTAAAAAAAAAAAAAAAAAAAAACCCTATCACTGATACCCGAATAAGTTTGTCTTTTTTAAGACTTATTAGTAGATTAGAACCCACACACAATTACTAATGGCCACATAATTTTTTCTTTTTATAAGACATGTAACTAGATAAGAATCCAAAGGACTGTCAAAGTAGTCTGCCTGTGAAGATAACCAGATGCATTCAAATCATTTACATCAAGGCGATATGCTAACAACTGCAGTAAAAATGTTCAATCAATGCATACAAGCACAAAAAAAAGTATTGCAAAATTCAACATATAGATAGTAAGAATTCTATAAACAAAATCTGCATAAAATATGTAACAAAATGTACAAATTTCTGTACATAATACATCAATTTCAAAAAATCAACATGGAAAAAAACATTCATCAACAAATATTGCAATTCTATTAAAACATTCCTTTTAAAGTACTTTGAACATCAGTTTCAGTGTAACAGGTTTATGTACAGCTAAGTCTTTCAAACCTTAAAACTAAATGATGTTAACAGTAAAGAATATCTAAACACTTGCAAATACAAACATCATAATATTACCTATCAGACAAAACAACTTCCTACCATTGTTCATAGCAATTTCTGTATTCAACACACACACAAACAAAAGAGAAAAAAAGAGTTCAAAGCTGGCCAGTTTTAGAACACAGAACAGAAAAGCATTTTCCTAATTTTGGAATAATCATCTCATGTTTGAACAAGTACTCCACAATATACATCTGCTCAGTACAAACACAGCAGGTGCTACAACTCAACAATGACTACAGTGCAGCTCCGCTGTCTCCCCTATCTCCCACCCCAACCCCCACCCCCAGAAATATAAGCCAGCAGTATACAATTTATTAATCTATCATATCCTAGCACTCAATACAAGACAATGAATGAAACCAGACTTTTAAGAGATGGATGGACTTCATTTCCTCTGGCCACACGACCAAGCAATTTTATGTATCGGTATGGGGCACAGTATGTAGTATCCTGCCTGAGCTTGATCAGAACCACCACCACTGAACACCATCCACGTGACTCAGCAGCAAAGCACCATCTCCACTTGTCAGTTGCCTCATGGTAAACTGATTTCAATAGCTTTCTGTGGACCGTCAGTGCTGGCGCTTGTGACAAGATCTACCTGCCTCAGTTGTGTGATGGGTTCTTGGATTTATCCCCAAGCATGGGGAAAAACCCCACTTAGAGGATCCCAGAAGAAAACAGAAAAAAAAAGGAAAAAGATTTTACGGGGGGAGAAAAGGAGGGGAGAGTCTGACGAAAAGGCAATATATAAAAACATTTTAAACCCTTTACCCAAAATCCAGGTCTGCCCACTCCCCAAAATTTTAAACCTTTTAATTTAACAGAAGTTTTCCCTCAACGGGAAATTTAAGTAGCAGGGGAAAGTAATACCTTTGAGAAGGCATGGAGAAGAGACAAAAGAAAAAAAAGAGAAAAAAACAAATTATTTTCTGTTTTTTGTCGGGGCAACAATAAAAAAACATTTAAAACCTTTACCAGCTTCATTTCCATAAAGACTTCTCCCCAATCTACGAAATTTTAGGGGGAGGAAAAAAAACCCCCCCCCAAATCAAAAAAAAAGTTTTTATGGATTTAAACAACCTCTAACACACACCACCCACACCCCAACACACACACACCCACACACACACACCCACACACCCACAAATACAAATTTAAAATTTAAAATAAATTCATCCCCAAGGACCACAATGGAATTTTGGGACTCATAAATTATTGTACGAAAAATGACCCCACAGAAAACAAAACAAATTTGAAAGCTTTATAACAAAAAAAAAATAAAAAGTCTCCAAAAAGAAGAACAAAATAAAGGGGGGAAGGGGGAACAAACAAAGCTGCTCGCTTGAAAAAAAAATTTGGTTTAAAAAATTATAATCATTAAAAAAAACAAAAAAACGAAACAAAAATTTAAAACATTTTTTTTAGGGGTCAATGAACATCTTTTTTCCCCTCAAAAACTTTCATTCATGCCTCCAATACCAATTTTTACAAAAACACATGAAAAATTTGCAAAGCATAACTACATGTAACAAATTTTTACATCTGAACACATTAAATTAAAAAAAAATCAAAAAAAAGGAAATATATAGGTAATATCTCCCTCACGATTGTTTTTTTCAAAAAAATTTGCTTTGACACGACATAAAAATATTTTTCCCATGACAGAAACTCCCATCCCGGGCCCCAGTAAAATTAAACATATTTTTTAAAACATTGAATTGGTGAAAAAAGTCAGGAATTCCAAAAAAGGGAAGCGTACAAGCATATTTTGTTTCATTTTTACTCATAATACAGACATGTCAACAAAATTTTTTCTGACAAAAAGAATACAAAAAAGCAAAAAATTTGAATATGTACATTTTACACACAATACAACTGGTACATTTAAACACAAAACACATGAATTGCTCACACATGCAAAGACTTCAAAAACAGAATTCGTTCAAAAACTCCCCTTTAAAAGCTTACACCCCCCATGCACACACAGGCATGGGACATGCACACAAAATATACGAAAACCCCTCCATAAAATTACCCTTTCATTCCTACACATTTGTAAAGCACAGAGTGCATAAAAATTCCCAAAATGCCTTTTGAACACAAACCCCCCCACCCCACACACACACCACACAAAACACACACACACACACAAACACACACACCCCACACACACACGCACACACATTAATTATCATAACTTATTTACCTAAAATATGGGACAGGGCTGCAAAACAAATCAAAGCTGCCCTTCAAAAAACCCCCCCCAAAACCAAATGCGATTATTTTTTCCCCCCCCCCCAACCAAGCTGCCTGTGGGAAAAAAGTGCACACACACACACAAACCCCCACACACACAACACAAAACCCCACACACACACGCCCCCCACACACACAAAACACAACCACATTAAGATTCAAAGCTTTTCCTTTTGCAAAATGCAAAAAACACACAGACTTTTTGCACATTTTTCAACATAAACAGCATACATCATAAAAAAAAAAAGCTGCCCGGGTTTAAACCCCAAAAACACACACACACACCCACACACACACACACACCACACACACACACATTTGTGTTCAAAAAGAAAGAAAAAACAAAGCTGCCTTTGCATGGCAGCGAACTGGGATATCCCAGAGAACCAGTGACATTCAGAACACACTGTCCTCAAGTGCACCACACAAACACCGTGCATTACAGCTGCCTTTTCAATGTGCACGCACGCACGTACGCACGCACGCACACACACACACACACACACACATATATGCACACATGCATGCATGACATATACCAAGTATGTACACACATACACCATAGCTGCTTACCTTCTGGTGTCAAAATTCAGGAACCAGGGAATAAAGGGGATAAGGTAGGACTGAAAACATTTCTGACCCCCAAGTTTTTTTTATGCTTCAGTTAACAAATGAAGGGTTTTTTTTTAAAAAATGTGTATTCTATACATATAATTGCCAGTATCCACACACAATCATTTTGGATTTATTCTGCAATATTTTAAAACCCTATTTAAAAAATGACCCACCAAACCCCGCATTTTTCTACGAAATTTTGACATTGTGTTTTTTCCCCCACTAACTTCAGGATTTCCCAAAGCATTTCTAAATTTGGGAAATTCCAGAAAATTTTAGGAGCATTGGCAGCTATGAATGCATGCACACTCACTATTCCCACTTATCATTTCACTAAATATCACAGCACTTCCTAAGAACTCTACAAGATGCAAGCAAGCAGAACTATGTACTTTGTTTACATTTTGTCCAAAACGGTGAAAAATCAATCAAAATCGAACTGTACAAGATGAAGGCAAACAGAACTACGTACTTTGTTTACATTTTGCCAAAATAGTGAAAAAAATCCATCAAAATCAGCTAAAACGGGTGCATGCTTTCACTTTTACACATTCCATAGCTGTCACCTTTACACATTCTATACCACTCCACAAAGATGTAGGCAGGCAGAACAATCAAGACTAACACACAAGACAATGTCTTCCTGCAAAACTGAAAACTCCATCATAAAATGCTGACATCTTCACACCACGATTTTCCCACTCTATGAGATGTAGGCAGGCAGGACATTTCTGATGGGAGCCCGACACACGGGACACCAGTTGTTAAACAGCCGATGAGCACAGCGGCTGCAACATGTGATGTGATGGCATGGCTGTAAGATGGTGTCGCTCTCTGCAGACAGACACACTTTGCAGCGGATGTCGTACATCATGCGGGCGTCTTCTGCTCCATTGTTCAAAGCTGCTGGAGCTGCTGGAGCTTGAAGGGCTGAAAAATTATGAGGAGAAAAAATAAGAGGAAAATGAGCAGTGACTGAATATCTGGAAGTTTTCTGTTACTTTATGTTATTAGATAAGTTTCTGTTGGAGGTACCACCAAAAGAAAGTTTGCATTGTTTTTCTCTGTTTGCTGTGTTGTTGAGTGTTCACTGTGGAAGTAGCACAAACCTTCTTTACATAGATAGTATTAAAACTTCCATTGCTGTGTCATGTAGCAAAAACCTGTGCTGAGAAGATTGATAGCAAATAGATTTAGCTCATATTAATCATAAATGTGGATAATCAATGCATCACTATCATTTCTGATTGTCTGCTCAAATCACATGTACTTGGCACCTTTTGTGTTGTCTTACTGCATCTTTGCATTTTACACATTTCTTACCCTTTTGCACAGTGTTTATAAAACACATGTATTTTTTCCCACCCACCCCTACACCAACATCTAAATCATTAATCCTAAACTTTCATTTGCTTGATTTCTTTGGGAAGAGGGAGGGAAGGTTTGCTTATTTACCCCTCCACTTCTCAATGTCTTATTTTGCTACCTACCAGCATGCCTATGTTATCTTCTGTCCGCAAGGAACCAAACAACTAAAATAGCAAAATGGGGAAGGGAAGATGACAGCAAGCTTTAAAACAAATAACCCATTCCACTTTCTTTTTTTACATATCTTGTGGGTTTTAGTGCACTCTGCTGAAAAAATATTTAATGGTGGGAGCTGGAAAATGTATGGTGTAACATCCATTGAAAAAAGTAAAATTGCCATCTCTAATATGAAGTACTCACGTGCTGCCTGCTGTCCTGCCTGTCTCCTCTCTGCCAGCAGGGCCTCCATCTGAATCCTCAGGCTCTGGATCTGGGACTCCTGGTAGCTCATCTGTTGCCTCTTCCTTTCCAGGTCCTCCTCTTTAGCCTGCAATTCTTCCTGTTTGGCCTGTAGTTCTTGCTCTTTGAAAGCTAGCTCCTGCTGGTGTTGCTGAAGCTCTATGTCTTTTTGCTGCAATGCAGTGTCCTTTTGCTGCAATGCAGTGTCCTTTTGCTGTATGACAGTGTCTTTTTGCTGCAATACAGTGTCTTTTTCCTGTATTACAGTGTCTTTTTGCTGCAATACAGTGTCTTTCTGATAGAGAGCTTCTCTCTGCTGACACACAGTGGTGAAGTTGTCATCAGCTGCCTTCAGTGTCCCCAGCAGGATGTCCTTGGTAGGGAAACGGCCTGTGGACACAGATCGAGGACAAAATTTGTAAACTGGCCAGTTCACTATTTTATTTACAGTTTAATTTTACTGAAAAGTCAACTTCTTACCCGTCTATTGATTTACTTACAAACTTAATTCATCCATTCATCTGCTTTTGCTCATCCATTCATCTGCTTTTGTTCTGACTTATCTTCTGTGTTTGTTCACAAGCACTTCTCTGTCAAAAAGTATCAAGCACAGCCACACCTGGGTCTGTGCTGTCATAATCCCCATCAATAACAATGATGATGTCAGATCAATGTGGAAACATCCACCAGAGAAAACCATGCATCTCTACTGAGTCTCTCCATGGTGTGTACCAGTGCTTATTCTGATTCTACGTATGCAGGACACCACCTTAACCCCAATACTGACAATAACTGCTTGATTGTGGAGACGCACCTAGTCAGCAGCCCCTCTACTGTAGATTGGATGTCATCAGTACAACAATTATCCATCATAATTGCCCTGGATCTGCAGATTCTAAAGACTCTGACATGAACTTTCCTCATACTTGCACGTGGAAGGAAACTCAATGCTGAGGTTTCCATGTAAGAAGTACGCAAAAGGCCACTTTTTTTTATGCTGTTGTGATTCACACAATTTCTTTATATTTTCTGTCTGTCGGGTAAAACACTCTAAGCTAAGTTTCTGAGGCAAAAAAAATGTGCTGTAGGATTTTCCAGTGTTTAAAATCTATTTTTCACAGGATGAAGATATTGACTTTATTTTGGAATTGTAGTCCTGTATGAAGCTACATGATAAGGCTAAGGCTGCATGGTTCCAGACTTCATGACATGGTTGTACCCAACCCTTCTTATCATACAAGCACCGTGCCTGAGAGACACAGACACCTGTAGAATTAGCCATATATTCCTTGACTTCCAAATGACCAGCCCATGATGATTATCACTGCTCCATGAATACTGGTTCATTATATAAAAGCAGTTATGTCACTGGCTGCATGTTACTTTTGGTCAGTCTTTCTGAAACCAAAGATCTTTTCAACAGTCAATGAAAAAATAATGATATCAACAATATGATAACTGTCTTTACTATCAAGTCACGCATCCAATAAAGGGATGCTATACAACTATGATATAGTTACATTAAACAGACATTTACCTCCCTTCCGATTTCAAAGGGTATTCCTTCAGCTTTTCATCAGGTATAAAGGAGGGATCCCAAATTTACTCACTTATAGACACTGATATAACATACAACCAAATGAAATTTTATAAAGATAGGCTCAACAATTTTGGAATTATCTTGCAAACACACACACACACACACACACACACACACACACACACACAACATGCACACGCACGCACACAAACACATACCTACACACACACACACACACACACACACACACACACACACACACACACATACATATGCACACACATGCACATAATACCAGACAAAAATCAGTTTCCTGCTTATCAAGGTATGCCTGCCATGTAAGATAATAATACATTTATTTTCTTTAAATGCATAAGATAACGCTACAAATGTTATGATCAGTCTGTGTACATAATCTTTTTTTTGTTGTCTGTGTGTGAGTGTGTTTCAGGAGATGGAGGTGCTTCCGTTCTGTAACATGTTGTATCACAGTGTATGGGACACTGCTGTCCATATATGCATCTGTGGTGAGTGGGTGTAGGATGAGGAAGGAGATGGAGAAAGAAAGGGTTTGTGTGAATAATTACTCTGTAAACGTGTGTAAAAAAATGTATCATGCATTTTTGTTTGGAACAAAATACAGCCATAAACAAGTAATAGGTGTATGTTTTCATTATTGATTGATTTGCCTGTTGCATCCTAGGAAGAAAAAGGGTGTGGTGGGGGAAAATAGGGAACTTGGTTGGATGTAAGGAAGAAGGGACTGACATCTTGTTATTTCATGTAAAGTTACCATATGCAGACTGTGTGCATAACAAGATCTGTTTTCTTTTTCTTTTCTTGTTTTTGAGTACACGGACTCAAAGGGTAGAAACCACTTGAAGTTAAAATACACTTTCAAATAATTTCTTTGTTAGCAGAGAACATATCTACCAAACGTAAGAGAGGAACACAGTTAATATTACCTCATGATAAAGAGACAGACAGGGAGACAGAGAGAGAAAGAGAGAAAAAGATGTAGGGAAAGATATAACTCTACATGAACAAGAAAGACCGAGAAAAAAAAAAATCAATAAAGCATAAATGACCCCAAATTTAAATGAGGGTAATGATTACAGAAACGCATCCAAACAAAACAAGAGGTTTGCAAAAGTTCCTGCAACCAACTCAGCAGAGCGACTCACTGGTGTGAGAGAAAAAAGTGAGCACAGCATGACGGACTTGCTGTGGGTGTACTGACTTGTGCTGAGTGCCGCCGTCACCGCGCACACATCCAGCGTCAAGGACCCTGGGGGAGAGGTCAACAGCTGCCCAGTGCTGCCTGTTCCAGAGCCTGGCAAGAATGAAGGATTGAAAAATTAAAACACTGTCTGTAAAGACTCATGAGGAGGATTCAAATCCTGTCCACTATCATGTCATGCCCTTCCCAAATTTTTTAAATCACTTTTTAATTTCCAAGCGTAATGAGACAAGCATAAACATATGGATATTTTTTGCCTGCTCAGCCCCGGTAAAATAAAATCAAACAAGTCAAAGATAAAAGTAAGTAACAAAAACGTGTAACATATATAAGTAAAAGGAGCCTACAATATATACCAACTGTAATCAACATGACTAACAAACAAGCGGAAAAACTTGAAGACCTATACTCGTCTATTGTACTGAGAGTGAAATGTGACACATCATCATCATAGTAGATTTTTCTGTGTGACCTTTGGGCTACACTTCCTGAATGGAGAGGAAGGGAGAGGTAGAGGGAAGATAAGATAAGATAAGATAATGTTGCTTATAGCCCAGCCGACCGCAAAGGGCCACATCAGGGCTGTCACCACGTTAAAATCAACTCACCAGTCAGGGTAGAGGGAAGGGGACAGGTGGAAGAGAGAGGGGTAGGGTGGTGGAGGAGGAATCTTCACTATAGTAATTTCTCCTGTCTTCATGGGTTAGTCTTAGTCAACTGAAATGTATTTCTCTGCAGTATTTTTTTTAGGGACAACTGCTTTGTGAATGTGGGTCCTATTATCTTTTTTTTCTTACTGTGTGCCAAGTCCATGCTGCACATGGGATCTCAGTTTCACTCCATATATATATATAGAAGACTCATCCTATAAGACAGTAGCTATCATCTGGTTGTGCTGGGGATACTGGTTGGAGCCACCATTTCTTATTCTGCTGGGGCAGGTGAATATCTACTGACTGAGAACTTCTCCAAAGCTGCCCAAAGCACACTGCTGCAAGGGACAAAGTCAGACCAGCAAACTCCACCCTGGACATTAAACTAAACAATGCACTGGCAGACCTGAAGAGAACAGCAGCTTTCATCTAGGACCCTGGAGTAAACATATGATGAAACATCTGAGGAAGAAGATCTAAAAGACTAAATCCAATATTAGCCATCAAGGTGAAAGAGGGAGCAAAACACATGTACTATGCAGGAATCGAACCATGGACTCATGATTCTATCCCTTACTAGGTGAGTGCCTTATCCACAAGGTCACCTTCCCACAGAAGTGGTTATGTTTTCACCCACATTGGTTAGCCTGTTAACCAGATTACACAACAAATACACACACAAAATTTTACCCAAAAAAAAAAAAATGATGGAAGATGGTCAAAGGATGAAACATTAAAGTGTGATACACAGCCAGATCCAAGAGAAGATCCAGATTTTTTTTTTCATGCTCTTAAAAACTGGAACAGATTGGGCATTTTTCAACGCTTCCATAAACTTCTCAAGTAATGCATGGATTTCATTGGGGGAAAAAAGCAACAGAGTTACTATACCTATAACTTGTCAAATTTAGTGCACATCTGGATTACAACTGGCATACAATCAGCAATTGACCGTTTGTACTTGGCAGACATCTATGTTCTCTGGGATGCCCTTCTAGTCAACAGTTATTACCTGCTTGCACACAAAAACGGATTAAAAGTAATTTAGAGATCTATAGATCTATGATTTTAACCAGTTCTTTTTTTGCCCTATGAACAATTTTGCCACATGAGACAATGACAGTGATTTAACAAACGACCCAGTGAAATTTGATGAAGGTCAGCCCAGCTGTACTCCATCAGTCTTGGAGACGGACACACACTGAATCCCTCTCCACGGTGCTTTGCCTTTGCATGAGGTGAAGGGGAAAAACTGTGATCATCAGAATAAAACACATTTTGACTAACGAATTATGTGCATAGATGACACAATATTGGTTTATAATGAGTATGACGACACTTGTAGTAACTCTCCACTTGTCTTTAGTATGAAACAAGTATAAAGTTAGTTCAAATGTAAAACTAATACAACTGAACACAATTTACCCCAAAACAAATACTTCTGCTGAAATTTGGTTAGCAGTCTGAATGACTTGGCTTCAAGTTCAAGCAACAACTTCCTATAGCTACACCTACCTAAAATTTCAATCTCATCAATTTTTAGTTGAATCATTTCTACTAACTGGCTTTTTGTGTTGGTTTACATCGTTTTGTTTTTCTTTTCTTTTTTTCTGTTTATGTCTGTCTTAATCTCATTCTCTGTGCCCCCTTTGTGGTATTATTCCTGCATATCACCCCCCTCCCCACACACACACACACACACACACACACTGCCCCAACCCTTACTCCAGCCACCCCATAAACTGCCACACCCAGTTTCATTCTGTTGCAATCCCAGAACTATCCAACCCAATAATATTCAAGTTATTGTGTTTAACTGCTATCATTCGATTTCAAATTGTCTTGAAGATTAAAACTGGAATCTAGTATAAGACAATGACGATGAAGTCCCCACAACTTAAAAAAAGATGTGTTCGGGATTTTGTTTAAATTCTAAAAATGGTGTTCGGGATTTTTTTTTTTTTTTTAATCATTCATTCCCTCTTTCCTTTTTCCTTTCTCTCTTTTTTTTTTTCCAAGTCACGACTACCAAGGAATCAGAGTTTGCAGAGACGGGAAGATCTGCTTCAGTCAATGCCTGGAAAACAAAAGGTGCTATAAAGTCAATTTAACTGCAAAGCAAGTAGTGCCATAAAGAATTCTTTCGAAACACTGGTGTGTGGTGTGTTGTGTGTGTGTGTACGCGTCTGTGTGTGTGTGCATGTTTACATGTGTGAGTGTGTGTGCATGTGTGTGTGGTGAGAATGTGTGTGGTGTGTGTGTGGTGTGTGTGTGTGTGTGTGTGGTGTGTGTGTAACTAAGAGTGAGTGTGTGTGCATATACATGTGCGTGTGTGTGTGTGTGTGTGTGTGTGTGTGTGTGTGTGTGGTGTGTGTGTGTGTGTGTGTGTGTGTGTGCGTGCGTGCGTGTATAGCTTGTGTACGTGTGTCACTCTCACACACAGTCTCAGCTTTCAATTATTTGAATTAATTGTCATGAGAATCCATGAGGGCTACAGACACAACAAGGCAATATTTAATTCAGTATTATAACAAATATGTGTAGATGCAAAGTGTGTGTGCATGTATGTGTGTGTGTGTGTGCACATTCGCGAGTGTGTGCATGCATTTGCGAAAGTGTGGGGTTGGGTGTGGGGGTGTGTGTGTGTTTGTGTGTGTGGGGTTGTGTGGGGGTTGTGAAAACTTGTGTGGGTGTGCATTGGGGTGTGCGCCAAAAGCAAGTTTGTGGTGTGTGTGGGGTGTTTGTGTGGGGGTTTGTTGTTGTTTTTTGTCTTAAATTTAAAACGTCTTTCCACATTAATGATATTAACAAGGGGAAAAGGTTTTGGGAGGGGGGAACAGATGGGGAGGGGGGTGGTAAATTTTGGGCCAAATATACAAAAAACAAAAAAACAAAACAAAACAAAACCCAACTTTACAACTTTGAAATTTAAAAAAAAAAAAAAAAAAAAAAAAAAAAAAGGTATGGGAAAGCCAATTTAAAAAACTTTTTTTAATCATAACACAAAAAAAAACCAAATGCCCCCATGGGACTGCAAAGTAAACACTTCGAAAAAATAAAAACAAAAACTAAAATTCTCAAGAATACGTCAAGAGAACTTTCAGAAATACCGGAAAAAATAGGTCTCAATCCCCCTGGCTTTCCCCAGAAAAAATTTTTGGGTTTGTTTTTTGGGTTCCCCCCGCACAGAAAATTTAAAACATTCTTGCTAAAATTTTTTTTTGAAGGCTTTAAGTTTTTATCCTATAAGAGACAAAGAAAAATTGTCAAAAATTGGAAACTGTTGCTAAATTCACAGCTATTTTGTTTTTTTTAAACAAACCAAAATTACATTAAGAGACCAAAAATTTTCCCCTTTCCTATGGAGATTTTTTTTTTGAAACTTTGTTCCACGATTTTTTCCCTCTAGAAATAAACACCCCTTCTGAAAAACCGGATAAGGGGGATTTTTATTTTCTATTGATTCCCTGTCTTCCCCTTGAAACCTTTTTTTGCGGCCCAATCAGCACAATCGTTTGAAATAACCAACGTGGAAGGAACCCAAAAAAGGGGAAATTTTGGGTTTCCCAAAAAAATTTAAAAAAATGTTAAAAAATTGATTGATTTCTTTAAATCTTTTTGGGATTTTTTTTTTGTAATCAAATGAACGTAAAGCATACAGTACGGACTGAGAATCGACGCAGAAAAAAAATTTAAAAAAAGGGTTCAACCGGAAGATAAACTATTAAGTAAGACCATAAGTTAGCAACGAGTTCGGGGGTAAAAATTGACGTTTTTTACCAATAAAAGTAGGATTTTTCCCTTTTTTTAAAGCGGGTAAAAAACAAAACCTAAAACCACACGAAAACATCTAAAGTGAGCCATCTGTGTAACCCTTTTAAATGTTTTGGGGGAAATTTATTCTAAAGGGTAAAACCCGGACTTCATTTTGCTTTAAAAATTTGGTTTCCTCATTCTTCTTCACACATTGAAATTGATTTCAAAATGGGGGTTTATTCATCTCCCATTTGGGAAAAGGAGAAACTACTAGCTGTGCATAAAAAACCCTGTGGTTTTTAAATTTCCGACTCTTTAAGTAAGTCCGATACAAATTCCCAAATTTGGGTTTTTTAATGAAGATATCTGCCCGGCCCGTTTAGGAAAAATTTTTTCTGTTTTTAAATTTTGTACTTTTTTTTCCCGAGCCCAAAGTTGTCCGGTGTTGAGGTCCTAAAACGAAAATTTTGGGGCACATGCAAATTTCGATTTTTCCATCCAAAGGAAAATTCTCCAATTTTTTTTTTATAATTTTCCGGAGGTTATGCGTGAAAGGGTACACCAAGAGCAACCCCTGTATCCTTTCCCGCGAAACTTTGAAGTTTCTTAAAAAAAAATTTGGGGAAAGGCAACTAAAAAATATTTCGGGCCAAATAGGAAAAATTTTAAATCAAAATTAATTTTGTGAAAATGTTTCAAAATTTTGCGCCCTTGCCCCCCAGTATTTGTTTTTTAAATTACTTTTAAAAAATTTAAGCTTTTTCCTTGAAAAAAAGTCAAAAATATGGTTGATATGACCCCTTTTCCACGTTAGCTTTATTTTTAAGAAAAAAAAAAACCCAAAAATTTTTTACAGAATCCTTGACAAAATTTTTTCGTTTTCAATTTAAACATAGGTAGCCAGCGGTTTTACTACCTTTAATTAAAAAAGCATCATATGACCCTTTCTGAAGATAATGCAAAGACCATTTGTGACCCTATAATTTGGGTTTATTTTTTCAAGTTCCCCCTTTTATAAGCTTCTTTATATAGTTTTTAAAGCCCTTTTAGATGTATTTCTTTTCATAATAAATTCACCAAAATACAAAATCATCTGCATATTGTACTAAAACAAAATGTTTTTACAAAAGGATTTGGGAAATCGTTCATCAAGAAAATTAAATAAAAGAGGGGCAATTACGGGAAACCCTTTTGGAAACCCCATGTGAAGAATCTAAAATTTTTAAATTAAATTCCCCTACCCCAAAATTGTAAACTTTTTTTTACTCAAAAAGCATTTAATGAAATGGTAAGATTACCCGAAAAACCCCGTCCTGTTTAAGTTTAAAAAAAGAAGCTTGGGATGCCGACTTGGGGCAAAAGGCTTTTTCTTGATATCAAAAAGTTTCAATACCGTTTTTTCTTCTCCCCAAACTGTTTTTTCTTTTGTTTTTTTAAATTTCACCAAATTATCGTTTTCAGACCCCGCTTCCCCGGGAAAACCCGCTTTGGTTAAAAGGGGTGATTTTTAAATTTTTTTCACAATAATGAACCCAAACTTCCCTTTAAATAAACCCCTCCAAATTTACATTAAATAGGTTAGAGCAAAAGGCCTGTAACAGTTTGGGCCACGGGGTTTTAACCCCTGCTTTAGAATAGGAACGAAGGGCAGACCCGTTTCCCGTTTCTGGGATAAAACCTTCCAAAACCCAAAAATTTCCCGAAAAAAATTTATTGCAACAATAAAAACAATTTTCGGCAAGTGTTTTTTCATATCAATTTTGAAACTAAATCTAATCCTACAAAGATTTCTTTTGGGAAAGATATAATTCAAAACTTTGACTTTATCAAAAGTAAATTTGGAGAAATTTTTAATTTATGTTTCACTAACCGGACTTTTGTATTCATCTTTTTCCCTTTTTCTTCAGTTTTAAAAATTTTTAAATTTTTTTGGGGGCCAAAAAGGGGCCCTTTTGACGCAAGATCGAAAACATACAGCGAATAAATTCCCGCCTTTTTTGAGTTTGACGGAAATCTTTTTCTTCATCTTATTTGGGCAAGATGGCAAATTTACACCTTTTTTCATTTTTATGAAAATTTTTTTCCCAAAAATTTTTTGGGGATCTGTAAAAGGTTTTGAAATTTTTATTTGTACAGAAAGAGGGCCCCGTATTGGGCCTTTTCCCCCGCCTATTTCCCCTATTGCTATGAAAGAATTTTTCTTTCTTTTAGGGAATTAATTCCTGGTGTTTTTTTCTTTTAGGGTATATCTTAAACTTGATTTCTTCTTTTTTACGGCGGGATCACAGGGTGGTTTTCCCACCAACATTTTCCCGAAAGTTTGTTTTATTTTACTGGATGGGAAATTTGGAATTGCTTTCATCAGCAGCTCAAAAAATGGACAAGTAAAGTAATGAATATAATTGGGCAAAAATTTTCAGTATCAACACTTTTTTAGGGTTTTTAAGCATCCCGACAAATTTTGAATTTCTCCCCGTCAGAAGTTTAAAAATTAAATTTTTGGGAATTTTTTCTACGTGAGAAACATAAGACTTTTTGTCATTTTAAAAGTTATAAAAAAAAGGGAAAAATTTGCACCCAAAGTTTTCATTAAAGGATCCCCCGCTACAATTTTGGGGCTAACAAAGGAGATACCAAAGTTAAATCAATTGCGAAAGCCCCTTTTGGGTTAGAAAGTCCGGAATTCTAGTGAACGGCCATCCCTTTAAACCAAAAAAACAAGAATCAACGATATTTTTAAAAAAAGCGGTTACTATAACTGATGCACAATCTTTAAACCCAAAAGGGAATGAGCGTTAAAAAACCCCTCTATCAGCCCCTTTTTTTTTAACTTTAGAGTAAAATTTAAACCCTTCTGTGTTAAATTCAAAGGGGCCCCTTTTGGTAAGTACGCAGAAAAAAACGTTTTTAAAGTATGATTTCATTAAATTTTACCCTTTAGCGGGAAAACAAATGTAAACCCCGGGGTATTATTTGGTGGGAGGGGGAGGGGGGTACTTTGTAAACTATCCTTCTTTAAAAATATAAAGTGCACTGATTTTTGAAGTATCCTCAACTTGCTCATACACGGGGGGATAATAAAAACCTTTTGGGGTTTGGGGGTTTTTTATTTTTTCACGTTGAGTGATTGTAAAATAATGCTTTTGGGACATGTTTTTTCCCAGGGAAATTGGAAAAAGAGATAAGGCAAAATTTTTTTGGGAAAAAGATCTAACCCAAAACCCTTGCATAACTTTCATAGATGAAAACATGAAAACAAGGGAGGGGGGCGAAAGCAAACTAAATAAAAATTGCTTTTTGACTTAAAAATACGAACAAAAAAAGGGGGGGGAAAAAGTTAAGGGGGGGAAAAGAAAAAAAACTGTCAAAATTAAAGTGGGCTTTTGGGTTTCCTTTGAAAAATACAAACAATTGAAAATGTTCTTAAAAGGAAAAAACAACAAGAAAATAAACGCTAAAAGGGGGGGAGGAAAAAGTTCATAACTAAAATTTCCTCAAAAACGCCCAAAAAAGTCTCCCCAGTTTTTGGGTTTTGGAAAACCCCTCTGGGCAAAGGACATCCCAAAAATGTTCCCCCCAGGACCTCTGGTTCCCGGGGAAAGGGGGGGAAACCCCTGGGAAATCTTTTTGATAGTTCTGGGGTGTTTTTTGCTTTCCCCAGTCGTGGGAAATCCTTTTTTTTGGTTTTTCCCAGAAAACCTCCCGACAATGGGCCCTCCAAAAAATTTTCCCGCAAGGACCCCTTTTACCCCCCCAAAGGGTTGGGGGGATCCTCTCTTTTGTGCCCGGGTTTTCAAGGGTGCAGGTTTGGGGTGGAACAAAAAAACGTTTTTGGGTTTTTGAAGCCGTTTTTGTCAAGGCTTAAAAAGCCTCGTTTTTGTGTTGAGGTTTTGAAAACTTTTACCGGGGGCGAGTTTACCACAATACCTTAACCCTTTAGGGTGAGTATTGGGGAAATCCCCCGACACTTTTGAAAAATTTTTTCTGACTAGTTTTGGGGTCCCCCTTTTCGAATGTCATTTAGTCCCCCAAGAAAAACCACTCGTCAGCTGGGTTTTTGCAGAGGTGGAATTTCTGAAGCATCAAAGGGAAGGGCTTCACCTTTAAAGCTTTTGAAACCGTTGTTTCAAAGCCCTATGGCGGCCCCGTCCCTTTTCCCAATTTACTCCTTTCAAATTTCCGAGCGGGAGCAGGCAACTACAGGGAAATCTTTTTTTCTTCTTTCCGGGTTTTTATCTAGGGCCAAAAAAGAAAACTGTTTTTTTTTTTTTCCTGGGCTTTACCCCATTGAATCGTTGACGTCATTTTTCATAAGTTTTTTTCCCAAACCCCTTTTTCTTTAGAATTTTTTTTTCTCTTTTTCGTCTTCTGTTTTCTTTTGTTCCCTCCGGGATTTTTTGGGGGAGTAGGGGTCGATTTTTCGATCTCACGTACGTGGGGGCAGGGAATTATCCCTTTTGGGGGTAGGACGCCGGGAAATGTTGTTGTCAAACAACTCTAGATGCAATCATATTTTCCCAAAACATCCTTTTTTTTGTTCGTGTATCCGGGTTTTTTTTGAAAGGGGTTTACACACCATTACAAGACCGATTAATCATATTTTTCCCTTTTATCGATCCCCACTCACTGTTCCCAAGTAAGCTGGTCGATTTTCCCCGTGTCTGTGAGTGATGTGTGTTGGGTTTTGTTGGTGGTGTGTGTTTGTGTGGTGTGTGTGGTTTTGGTTTGAAAGTGTGTGTGCATGTGTTTTAGGGAGCGCCAAAAGGGAGAGTGTGGGTGTGGTGTGGGTGTGTTGTGGGTGTTTTTGGGGTGGGGTTTTTGGTGTGGATGTGTTTTGTGTGGTGTGTGGGTGTGTGTGTGGGGAGTGTGTGTGTTGTGGGGTGTGTGTGTGTGTGTGTGTTGGGGTGTGTGTGCCCGGGGACAAGTTACAAGCCCTGGGTGTATTTACAAAACCTGGGGGCAAGCCAAAACCCCAAGTTTGTGCATGCATTGTTTGGTTTTCCTCGGGTTGCCTCCCTCTCCCCGTGTCAAAACATGTGTGTACGTCATCGTCATTTTTTTGTCCCCCCACTATTGTGATTCAGCAGTTTTAAAGTGTGGGTGAATGAAGTATCAAGTGTAGAAATGGGATTTTCCATTAACAATAGAATATGAACATACCCTCCTTCCCCCCCCCCCCCCCCCCCACCCCCCCCCCCCCATCCCATCTTCCACCTTGACAATTTTAAGTGAGAAGTAATAAAATCGACAGATAAGGGCCAATGAACTATTTAACAAACACTTACAAACTGAGTCAAGAACAGAGTAATTGTTTATGGCAAAGGCAATGAAGTCGATCCATCAGTGTAACTATCAATACCCGAATGTCTTAGGAGCTCTCTTGCTCTTGGGCATTGAATCAGCAAATGACTGACATTTAAGGATTTCCCACACATACATTTAACATTATGACAATGTTTTATTTCAATGCGCTCAAACGGAATCTATGGATTAAGCTTTCAATCTCCCTAGACGAGGAGGAGACTTGTTTGAACGTTTTCCCATTGAACCCATCACTAAATTTTTATACAATTGTGATAATATTGAATGTCTGAGTTCATCAATGAGGTTTAACTTTTCTCTTAACGTTGAATAAATTTATAACTGAAAAACATTCATTCAAATCTAAGGGAATGTGTGTGTGCATGGGGTTTGTGTGTATTTATGTATGTATGTGTTGTGTGTTGTGTGTGTGTGTGTGTGTGTGTGTTGTGTGTGTGTGTGTGTGTGTGTGTGTGTGTGTGTGCATGTGTGCGCACGCGCGCATGGCTTACGCACAGTGTGTGTGTGTGTGTGTGTGTGTGCGTGTGCGTGTGCGTGGGGCGTGTGTGTGTGTGTGTGTGCGCGCATGCCATATGCAGAGAGTGTGTGTGTGTGTGTGTGTGTGTGTGTGGTGTGTGTGTGAGTGTGGCATCTGCATCTGCACATGTGCCTGTGTGTGTGTATCACAGTACATATGCTCATGTGCAAGCACAAGTGTGTGAATGTGTATGCTGGTTTTCTCTCTCACTTTCACTATCTAGTATGTGTCGCGTGTGCGTGTGTGCGTGCATACTTGCGTGTGTGCATGTGTGTGTGTGTGCATGTGTGTGTATGTGTATGAGTGTGTCTGCATGTGTGTGTGTATCACAGTACATGTGTGCATGTGCAAGCACAAGTGTGTGGAAGCGTATGCTCGTTCTCTATCTCACTCTTGCCTGCGTGTGACACTGCATAGTGTTTTTTGTCCCAACCCAGAAAATGGATGGAGTCTAGCCAATTTAGCTGTAAATCTGATAAAGTTTCATCCATTGGCAGATTTTTCTAAGAAAATTGTTGGGGCTTTTTTGTTGTTTGTGGTTGTGTTTTTGTTTGTCGTTTGTTTCTTTTTGGTTGTAGTGGTCTGATGTACAGTAGAGCAAAGATTTGTTACAAACACGGTGTCTGACTTCATGTGATTGGTCGCATTATTCCGTTTGGGAAACTTTTGTATGCTGTGCGCACACTAGAGTGAGTGAGAGAGGGAGGGGGGGGGGGGGGGGGGAAGAGAGGAGATTTGGTTTTGTTTGATTATGTGAGTGTATGTTTGTGCGTTCATGCTATACGTTTTTCGTGTGGTATGTTTGGTGTTATGTGTGGGGTGTGTGTGTGTGGGGGGGGGGGGGGGGGGGGGGGGGGGGGGGGGGGGGGGGGTTGTGTGTGTGTTTGTGTGTGTGTATGTGTGTGTATTATGAGTGTGTGTGGTGTGCATGAGAGACAGAGAAAGAGAGACGAGACAGAAACAGAGAGAGTGACAGAGAGAGAGAGAGGGGGAGAGATTTGGTTTTATTTATTTGTCTGTGAGTGATGTGCGTGCACGATACGTATGTGAGTAGGGGGAAGGGGGAACAGTGGGTCGCGTGTGGTGTGTGTGTGTGTGTTGTGTGTGTGTGTGTTGTGTGTGTGTGTGTGGTGTGTTTTGTGAGTGGTGTGGTGTGTGTGTGGTGTGTGTGTGTGGGTGTGTGTGTGTTGTAATTTGGTGTTTTGAAGAGGAGGAGACGAGAGTGAGAGAGAGAGGAGAGAGAGAGAGAGGAGAGAGAGAGAGAGAGAAGAGAGAAGAGAGAGAGAGAGGAGAGAGAGGAGAAGAGAGAGAGAGATTTTTTAAATTTTAACTAACACAGTGACAGTACAGTTAAGATGTAATGTGTTTTATTATTACAATTTCTAATTCTATTATTTTACTTAGAAATGTTAAATGTTTCCCTGTTAATTTTCCTTTATGATTCTTATGTCATTCAGATGTTATTTGTATCATTTTCGTTTCTCATTAATTTATCTTCTTTCTTTTTTAATGTCAGTACAAACACTATGTTAATCTGACAGTGAATGATTTCAGTCAGTCAGTCAGTCAGTCAGTCAGTGTGTGTGTGTGTGTGTGTGTGTGTGTGGTGTGTGTGTGTGTGTGTGTGTGTGTGTGTGTGTGTGTGTGTGTGCGTGCGTGGCGTGCGTGCGTGCGTGCGTGCGTGCGTGCGTGCGTGCGTGCGTGCGTGCGTGCGTGCGTGCGTGCGTGCGTCGCGTGCGTGCGTGCGTGTTGTGTGTGTGCGCGTGTGCGTGCGTGCGTGCGTGCGTGTGTGTGTCACTGTGCGTGTGTGTTTAGTGCACATCCTGGGTGGGGAGAGTGGTGGGGCAAGGGGGAAAGCAGGAGAGGAAAGGAAAGGAAATAGGAATGCAGACGGGCTGGCAAGAAAGGGAGAACGGGGAGGAAATGGGCAAGAGGGAAGAGCAGGGTTCTGGGACAGATGAGATTAAAGTTGGATAGAATGGTCCTAGTAAACCATATCATTTGGATAATTCATGTATGTGTGTTTGAG
The DNA here is from genome assembly GCA_018398815.1 of Conus ventricosus. Lineage (NCBI taxonomy): Eukaryota > Metazoa > Mollusca > Gastropoda > Neogastropoda > Conidae > Conus > Conus ventricosus. Next base: position 15,163 of record JAFLJL010000504.1, on the reverse strand, counting down.
ACAGTGTAAGCCAGCACACTTTAATTAGTTTAATGTAGACTTCTGTAATGTGATTAATCAGCTGATTTTTTATAAGCTTTGTTTTGTCATACACCATGACTGTAGTTATGTAAATTTCCACTTTTTTTCTGTTCATTTTGGTCCTACATTGAGCTGTTAGCTATGTAGCAAGTACATTATATGCCAATTCATCACTATTACTATTAGAGTATAGCATTCCCACCGAGATCAGCCAAGGGACTGTACCTGTGCCTGTGCTGCCGTCTCAATGAAGTGCTGTCCCTTGACCATCAGATGAGGACAGGTGGGCTGTGCAGTGCGTGCTGTTCCAGGGGTCGGAGCCTTGCTGCCATCTGTTATATCCTATGCCGCAGCAGTAGCACTTCACTTTGTCTGCGAACCTGAGGGTAAAAGCAGATCATGTGGATTTGAACAAATCTGTACAATGATATCAGTGAAATGGTCAAAACTGAATCATCATCTACAGTAGCATATCTCATGACTGGCCAGGCTATCAACAGAATCATGAAAAACAATTTATGGCTTGTACTAGGTTAAATACGACCTGTGTGTTTTCACATTTTTAAGATGACCTTAAATGCTTTTTTTGAAATCATAAAGCAAGCAAGCTTGGGTGTGACTTCCAAACTAAAGAAAATTATCCATCACTGAATGGAAAATATAAATTTGGACAAAATCTCTCTTAGAACACACATTCATAAATTGTTGCATACAAAATAACAATAATATATAATCTGAATGTTTGCAGGCTATTGTGCATTTGATATCTTTAGCACCTCATGCATTTCTCTCACACTGTGGTGAAGTTCACATTACATACGCAACTACAATTATTGTAAATAAAAAGTTTACCTTTTAAAGGGACTTTTAAGTACTCTAAACTTCAAACAAAGGCTTGAAATCAATGTTTGAAGTTTAGGAGAATTATGGAGAAAGTGTTTGAAATTTCTTGAAAGCAGATTTTAAATTACACTACGCAGAAACAATTGATCAGATCCATAATTGCACAATCCGCTCTGTTGACAGAAGGGGGAGGTCAGGGAGAGTGCCAGAAATTGGACTTGTAAACAAAAAAAATCTGGTAGTCCATTCCCCTAATTTCCCCTACATCCCTCATTTCCACACTTATACACTTTTCCTAAATGTAGTCCTGCTCTCTCAATCCCTCTATCCTCATTTGTGATGTCACCAAACACACACACACATCACTACACACACACACACACACACACATCACTACGCACACAACCCCACACCACACACACACACACATATGTGTGCACGCACACACATACACGAATGTATACAAACAATAAAAGGAAGAGTGACAGACCAAAGGGAAGGAGACACACAAAGATACACAGATCTGTCACAGAGTGACTAGCACTAAGCAGCAATTTTAATGGTAGCTACCTCGTAATAAAGAACATTTACGTTCAGGGAGAGAAACATTTCATTTCAAAAGTTACGAACTGGCTGGTTTTGTCAATTCCAACCTGTGATTGCTACCAATAGCTTAATTTTGTGGGGTAGTCACTCTTTTTAAACAAACATATATTTCATAAGCTGTGGCAGTTACTCAACTTACTGTGTTTACTTTATTACACGTCCATAGCCCTTTCATTTTTCCTGTTGACTAAAATGTCATGACATAGCAACTGAGCCTGAGCTACAGCTCAGGTTCCAGTACTCAAATAGCTTTATCTGTCAACAAAATGGTCAGTGCTGAAAGTTTTCCATCACGGCACATATCAACCTATGATGGTCCAAAGTTGTTTTTTGCAGTTCTGTGTGTGAGACTATCAAGCATTAATTATACGAGTGCTTGCCAAACGCTGCAAGTGACAGGAGGAATTCAACACTAACACAGGCCAGCCTATTAGGCCTACTCTGAGTCTAGATTGTGGAGAACATTTAGCCAGCAAAAAAAGCTGTTATTTTGATGGAAGGATCATGACTGATTCTGTATTCTCTTTCAGCGTTTGACTCCTAAGTTGCAGATCTATTCATGATGCATCATCAGAGCCTCACTTATTCAGCAGAATGCAACATAGGCCCTCATTACATTCATTACAATTTACATCTCCCAAGATCTTCATCACTACTGGGTGTCTATTCTATATCTAGATTGTAGATCACTACCAGAGCATTGTTTTTTCAATCCATTACAAAAAAAATGAAACTGTTGTTAGGTTGACAGCAGAGACAAAGAAAGTTGCCCAACATTACTCTGGTTGGGGTCACACAATGATGAAAAAGTTTTCCCTATTATTAGTATTAAGTTTCTTACTTCAATTTCTGTCAATCAATAAATTAGTAAGCAAAGTCTTGCAATATGTTGAATAAAAGTTAGCAAAGACCTATAAATGCTGAATAAGAACATGACAAGGGATTTATGTTAGCTTTGTAATTATTAAGCCAACACACACTGATCATTTACCATTAAACTATACAGAAAAAAATGTGAATGAGTTTTTCCCTTTTTAAAAAAAATCTACTTAGTCACTTGTCTCATTTCCTGTATAAAGTATGATAAAAAAAATCTACTTCAGTTCTTGGGGGCAAAAAAAGTCTAACACATTTATCTGGTTCAGAATTCTGCACCTTTCATTAGTTTTGGTTGTCATGATTATCATGCAAAAATATCCACTTCAGCAGTTGTTAAAATACACAAAAATATCCACTTCAGCAGTTGTTAAAATACACAAAAATATCCACTTCAGCAGCTGTTAAAATACACAAAAATATCCACTTCAGCAGTTGTTTAAAATACACAAAAATATCCACTTCAGCAGTTGTTAAAATACACAAAATATCCACTTCAGCAGTTGTTAAAATACACAAAAATTTCCACTTCAGCAGTGGTTAAAATACACAAAAATATCCACTTCAGCAGTTGTTAAAATACACAAAAATATCTACTTATCGTTGTTAAAATAAATCATCTTTTTATTATTTTTTTCTGTAGTTATAATAAAAACAACTTTACATTGGCATAATTTTGGCAAAAAAAGAACTTAATTTTCTATTTAAATCTGATGCAGTGCTCATGCAAATGTATACATGTACTGTTTTCATGATGCATTTTTTTTCTCATCAAAATTTCCAGGACTTTAAAATCCCACAAAAATGTGTGTGTGTGTGTGTGTGTGTGTGTGTGTGTGTGTTGTGTGGTGGTGTGTGTCTGTCTGTCTGTCTGTCTGTCTGTCTGTCTGTCTGTCTGTCTGTCTGTCTGTCTGTGTGTGTGTGTGTGGTTCATTCTAATTATTTTCATTCAAAGTTGAATGTCTCATTCACATCTAGATACCTACAAAATTTACAAATAGTTTACACTGAATATGTAAGGGTTCAATACTGGCCACACGAAGTCAATTTTCACAACAATGCATGTCTGAAGAAGACCCTTTTTTTAAAAGGGGGTTTTGAACTTTAAATTTTATTTGTAAAATTTTTATAACTTTTTGTCTTTAGAAAGTTTTTTAAAAAGACATCATTTTTATGCCACAAGCAATTTTCCAAAAAACGGGGAATAAAAAAAGGGGGCCACTTGTTACAAATCTTTTAACTCTTTAATAAAAAAATGATTAAAAATACTATTTGAATTTCTCGCCAGTTTGATCAGGCAATTAAATTTCCTTCAAAGTGAAGGGTAGTTATAAATTTTCCCGACTTCAGCTCCCTTTGGGTTAGCTTGATCAAAATTTAAAAAGGGGGGTGTCCTTTTACAGCTGGGACCCCTTTTTGGGGGTTTTGGCCCAATTCAATTTGTTTTTGTAAAAAAAAAGTTTGAAAATCATAAAACCCGTTTTTTTGGACACCTCCCCCTGATGTGGCCCTTTGTGGTCGGGGGGCTAAAACCGGTATTATTTTATCTTTCTTTTTGGGAAAACCTGAGTCAACAGTCAAAAAAGGAATAAAAAGGGCAGCTTATAATATAAGTCTGTTAAAAATGTTTTAAACAAAATTTTTTTGTTGTCTTCAAAAATTTTTCCCCACCAATATTTTTAAAAGTTTTTTTTTTCTGTTCAAAGGTAAAAAAAAATTACATTTTTGCATGGGACATAAATTTTTAACCTTTTCCCAAAAAATCTTTTGCAGGTGGACAGAAAAGCTTGATTTGATACAAAATTTAAATTTGCAGTGTTTGTTTTCGTACTGAAAAGGGAAAATAGTAACCAGTGTTGTCTTTTTTTTGGTTTGGGAAAATTTTTTTTTGGGGATTTTCTAAGTTTTTGTAATATGTCATTTTGAAAATATGTATCTCCCACACTTCACCCCATCCTTGTTTAAATTTTAAAATTTTATATGTTCAGTGGTTAAGTTTTTTCCAGGGATTTGTTGAAAATAATCACCACAGCATTTGATCAAACTTGTGAGCATAATACACATTGTGAAAAAATTATTGCTGTAGTGAAAACCAAGAAAAAAAAGCAACTGTTAAGATAATGTATTTTGATCCTTTCCTGTGTAATAAAAATTTCCAGCCTACTCATCAGTGCTGGCTGAAGATGTTCACCCCAATTTTTAAAGTGCCCCAGTTTTCGTAATTTCCCCAAGGGGGGTTTATTTTTTTCCCTCATATTGCGGTTGAAAAAATTGTGTAGTGTCGTTCTGGAGAAAAATTTTTAGTTTTCAGCTGCCCTGAAGATTTTTCGGGTTTTGTTGCGTTCTTCATCTTGTTGGAGATATTCCCTCATCAATGAGAAACACACGTGGACAAAAAAACATTTTTCAGATGTCCCCTTTTTTGGTTACACTTATGTAAAAGGGGAAAGATCATTGTGAAAAAAACACACATTGCACCCAAAGTTTGGAGGATCTGTACAAAAAACCCTTCTTGGCCCCCCCAATACACTTTTGGGGCGCTGAATCTGAAAAAGTCTTTAGACGGGGGACTGGGAAAAAAAATGGCAAATCCACCACTGGAGGCTTTAAGGAAAAAATGAAAATTTTCCTGTGGACTCATTACACTCCATTCTTTCGCGGAAACGGTTTTGAAGTTCTGGTCCCCTCAGTTCCCGTGTTATCTGACTCTGATTGCTCCACAATTTATCACAATACCCTGGTTTTTTGTGCTTGTTTTTGTTTTTACCCGTGCTTGTTCGTCGTATTTCAAAAGCTTCTCTTCCCCCTGTTAAAAGCTCATTTGTGCTGTCAAAAAGGGGTTTAGATTTCCCCCCTTTCATTGTTTCCATCAAATTTCCCTTGGGGGGTTTCTGGCTTTTCTGGGGAAAAAAACGTCGTTTTGGCAATCGCGGGGCTTTTTGGGTGTTTTAAGCACGTCCCTCTCACCGACGTGTCAGTCAAAATCGAGCATTTTTCCCTTGAGCCGCGTTTTACTGCAAATGGAGTTCTCCGGACCAGCCCCGTACTCATCCCACAATTTCACAAAATAACTTCGTATTAATTTTCATCTTTCTCCTCATGAAAAACCCCGCTTTCGCCGCTTTGCGGGGGAGAATTCGAAAGTGGAGTTTCTGGTTATTTGGAAGAGGTTTTAAAACTGAAAAATTGCCAGTCTCCTCACCCCTGGTGTGATGCAAAGTGAAATTTAAGGTTTTCCATCGATGCAAAATTTAAAACAAAATACGCACTTTTGAACTTGTTTTGTTGTCGAATTAAATTTGAAAAACCATCCGCTCACTCAAAAACAAAATTGGTAGCCATTTTTTTTTACGGGGCCCTAACCCCTTACATTTTTTGGGGGAAAAAAACGCGTTCCCTTTGATTCAAAAGTGGATATGGCAAAATTTAATTTGATCAAAAAGGTTTTTAATTTAAAATTTTTTTAATGGCAAGAACAAAATTTTGTGATAAAAAAATGGATATCTGGTTTATCTCAATTCGTAGGGGCCCGAATTGTACAGACCCTTGGAGATGGACCCAAAAAGGCGTGCGGGTTTTCTGGGGGTTGTGGTGGTGGTGGTGTTTGTTGTCGATGCCCGCCGATCTTTTGATGCTATGCATTTGCACACTCAGTGGGACCCAGCCCGATTCAAAACGGACCCAAACAAAGCCCCCAAAAGGTTTATTTAATTGGGAATTCATGGAAAAAAAACACGATTTTAAAAAAAAAAAAAAACGGTTCAGTGACCCCTTTCCGGGACCCCACAATTATTTTTTTTGCACTTTTGCACGCGATTTAATGAAAAGCCTCCCCCCAACGGAAAATTACCCAAAAATCACCTATGCCTTCCAGCTTCCAAGTCCCCCAGACCAAAATGGGCCCTAACAAGCGCAATTTTCGGCTGGAAATTGTCTCTAAAAGTCTTTTCTTTGACGATGTTAAAATTCCCAAATTTCGTGTGTGGGTGTGTGTGTGTGTGTGTGTGTGTGTGTGTGGTGTGTAAGAGTGACTGAGTGTGATGTGTGTGTGGGGGTGTGTGTGTGTGTGTGTGTGTGTGTGTGTTGTGTGTGTGTGTTTTGGGTATCTTTGCTGTTTATAGAGCGAGGCCCATACTAATTTTACAGCGAAAGGAACGCGCAGCCTGAAACACGATTTAACACAACACGATACACAATATTTTTATTTGTCCCAATAGAATACGGGAAAAAAAATTGTGGTGCCATCATCAAAATTCACATAATTATTAAAAACAAATTAAAAAACATGTATATTATTAAAAATATTCCACTCGTTCCACTGTGCTCGGTCATTCCTTGTCAATTCATTTATCCATCTTACGTCATCTGTACATATATATAAATATTAAAACATGCACCCAAACATCCTACCCCCCTCCCTCCCCCCCCCCACCCACCACCCCAGATACATACACACACCCACCAATACGGAATCACACGCACTTACCCCGCAAAAGTAGAGTCACACACACACACACACACACACACACACACACACACACACACACACACACACACACACACACACACACACACACACAGAGGCACGCACATCACCACCATCACATATGCAATATTAACACCACACTTACTTAAACACTCCAACTGTAAAACAGAACGCTCCAAGATAAGCTCAAAGCTAAGTATAAAAAAGAAAGAAAACAAAAACAATACCACCATTCAAAAGATCAATAATATTGCGAAATGTATAACTACTTAAACTGTAAAAACAACCTGCAGAGTTAATACAAATCAGGAATAAAAGATTTACTGCTAAGTAAGATGTTTTGAAGTGGAGAGAGAGAGAGAGAGAGAGAGAGAGAGAGAGAGAGAGAGAGAGAGAGAGAGAGAGAGAGAGAGAGAGAGAGAGAGAGAGAGAGAGACTGAAGGGAGATAATTCATAGGGGTGTGAAAATTGGAAACAGACTTGTATGAACATTTTAACTATTAAAACATAACATTCCCTATTAAACAAAATAAAGAGCACAAAATTTCAATACCAAAAAATTATATCACAAAAAGTATGATTGTTTAAACAGTAAAAAGAAGACAATCAAAGTTAAAGATATTTGTAGTGTAGCCGGGTGCTAACAGTGTATATATTTCTTTTGGTTACCTTTCGTGATGAAAATGTTTTGTTCGAGAGTGTTCCCTGATGTGAGCGACTGGCGTGGAAGAAGAAAATAAAGGGAGAAACTACACCTCGTCCTCCGTGTCTTCTTGACTGCTGCTGTCCCTTGGCTTCTACGCATTGCCATCTGCCTGTCTTCACCTGCACACCCCTTTTACCCCTCCACCCCATCACAATTGGCGCTGCGAGCGGGATCGAAGCCCAGAAGAGCCCAAAGGGAGACACAGCCCAAGAATACAGCAAAATGGTACGGAGGAACCAGAAGACACGGACAACGAAGGCAACCAGGCTGCAGGTATGGATGGGAAAGGAGGCCAGCCACCCCTACACCCACAGCCTTCGGGTTCTACGCCCCCACAAGCTACGCAAGTTTACTGGGAAAAAGGGTGCAGAGGATTTCATCGGGGAACCCAAACCTTGATGCTGAGGCTTCAACCTATGCCGGATCTAAATGGCTGCTGGCTGGCTCCTGAGCGCCTTGGAGGCAGAGCGAGGCAGCAGGTTCTGACGATGGGGGCAAGGAGATAGACTCGCCTGCGAAAACTTTGCCATCCTGGAGCAGCCCTGGGGTGAGCACAGGGACTCCACTGCCCTTGCGGGGGCATTCTACAAACGCCACAAGGTCGGGCAGAGTCGGTGACTGAATATGCCGCTGCACTGCGGGTCCTCTGGACGAAGACCAACGCAGCTACAGCCAACACCCTCTCACCGGCCATGCTGAGGGTTTTCCCTTTGTCAATGGGCTTGCATCCTCCATCCCTTAGGAGGGACCTGAAAGGGGTTTCCTGGGGGAGAAACCAACGACCATTTTTTTCTGGAAGCAACGCAGGAGGCCCAGCGCGGGATGCGGGAAGACAACACAACCCGAACCCATCGTGCAGCAAGTCGCTGCAGCCCACCAACGCTGATGCCTTCTCTACCGCTAGAGACCCAGCCCTGCCGCCCTCACCAGTGAGACGGCATCTCTGAAGCAACAGTTCAGAGAGCAGCAACAGTCTGCTGGGGTCCGCCCTCCAGCCCGGGAATGGAAACCCGCCACACCAAACCAGTCGTCGCCAGCCAGAAGACGGAAGGGGCCTAACATGCTGGTGGTGCCAACGCCCCGGGCCAAAAGAGAGGCAGACTGGCCGGGGCCAAGCAGCAGTACAACCGCCGGGAACAGATCCCGGCCCACGGTCAACCGCCAGCAACAGCACCATGAGCAGCAGCGGCAGGGAAACTTCTAACCCCCGTTCCACCAATATGCAGGCAGCGGGGGGCAGGAACAGCACCAGGCTTGCAGGGAATTGCCGACAGCTGACTCACTGTCAATGGAATGCCATTTCCTCCGCCCTCCTTGACACTGGCAGTGAAGTCCACCACCATAAGGGAGACCTGGGCAAGCCAACACTTGGGAAACCTGAGCAGAAGACGTCATGTCAAACTGCGTGCAGTAAACGGGGCTGAGGTACCCTACTCTGGCCTTTCTACCTCGTCGACATGGTGGTCTTCGGCACCCGCTGCCTCAGCGTCCCCGCCTGGCGTCAAGGAACCCACAGACCCTTTTTATGCAAGACCGCAAAAGGCGACTGCCGGTTCGGGCGGGGTATGAAACGTCCTCAGCCAATGCCTAAGCAAGTCCCCATCAGCACTCCCCTCTCCCCTGCAAGCCATCGCCCAAGAGATCAGGAAACGGCAGCAGGACAAGTAGCCCGTGCCACGACCCGCCAAGGGATCCAAGCCTACTCCATAGCCACGTCAAAGTGTCGAGTAGCCAAAGCCCTTCGTCGCACCTCTTGGCCTCGCCCCTGTCCAGGCCTCTCCCCCATGGCCTGATGCTGATCCCTACATTGGTCAGCATGAAGTCATGTGAACGCTATTCAGGGTAGCCAACCTCTCGCCGAAGCCCATATTTCGGGCCAGGACGAACTCCTATTGCTGTCCTGGGAAGCCATTGAAGCATTTGGAAGAGAACCACGGGCCACAGGTTACCATTGGAAATCAACGAGCTGATCATCTCGGAAGAAACTGGTAAACCCCTGTCCCTCCACCACCAAAGTCCATGTCCAAGTTCGATGGCACCACCAGTCAACAACGCCCAGCTGCAGAACCCTGTCAAGAAGGGTCACAAGCCTTCATGACAGAAGACGAAGATCTGGCTACACTGATGCGGTTCTCCATCGCCTGAAGACCAGGAAACGAAACCAGTTGCCCAGCCATACCGCCGAATCCCTCCTCACCAACTCCAAGGGGTGCAAGGGGCACATCAAGGGTCTCCTGTCAAAAGGAATCATCACCAAGAGCCACAGCCCATATGCACACCGGTGGCATTGTGAAGAAAAAAAAACGGCAGCATCCGCCTCTGCGTTGATTACAGACGTCTCAACGCCAAAACGTAGGAGATGCCTTCCCGCTGCCAAGAATCCAGGAATCTTTCGATGCCTTGGTCGGCTCCCAGTACTTCCCCACCCTGACCTGGCCTCGGGCTTTCACCAGATCGCTATGAAACCCTGAAGACCAGCACAAGACGGCTTTCACCCCCCCATTTTGGCCTCTTTGAATACACTAGGATGCCCATGGGCCCTCTCCACCGCACCTGCTACGTTCCAGAGACGATCAGACCACCATGTCGGCCCTTTCATGTTCCAGTCCTGCGGGTCTACCTGGAAGATCTGCGGGTATATTCGAAGACCTTCGAGGAACACCTGGAGAGTCTTGACCGCCTTCTGCAGAGGATAATCGACACTGGCCTGAAGTTAAAGCAGAAAAATGCCAGTTCCTACGTCCCCAAAGTCCAATACCGGGGACATACAATATCCGCTGAGGCGCGGGCTGCGAAGCCGGCAAGGTAGAACTTTTTCAAGAATGGCCCGCCCCGAAGCCCAAACGACAGATCTAGAAGTTTTCCTGGGGTTTGCTACTACTACCCGGCGGTTCATCGAAACTTCGCCAGAATCGCTGGCCTCTCCATGACCTGGTGGCAAAGGCTGGCAGCAAACAAACGAAGAAGACGATAGACATATCAATGAGTGGGACCAACACCACCAAGTGGCCTTTGACAATTTTAAAACGCACTGACAACTGCACCGGTCCTGGGTTTGGGCCCGATTTCAAGTCCCCATTCATCCTGGAAACAGACGCAAGCCACGATGGCCTCGGTGCCATCCTTCTCCCAAGAGCAAAATGGACAACGTAGGTCCTGGCCCCATGCCAAGTCGCCGACTTCGCCCCACGGAGAAGAACGAAGCCAAATACTCTAGTAAGAAACTGGAAATTTCCCGGCGATGAAGTGGGCTATCTCTGAGAAGTTCAGAGACTAAACTCCTGGGCGCGAAATTCACCGTCCTCACTGACAACAACCCCCTCGTCCACTTCCTCCATGCAGCACTTGGGGCACTAGAGCAGAGATGGGCTTCACAACTGGCCCAATTCAACTTTGATGTACAATACCGCCCAGGAAGAACCAACCCTGCAGATGCCCTTTCCAGGCTCCCAGGCCCTCCTGTACCACTCCTACATCCCTAAACCCCCCCAGCTTGCTATGGGACAGGAAGCCCACTGTCAGAAACATCCTTAGTTGACCCTGATCCCATCATCTCAGAAGGAACCCAGTCCAAGATGCAGCCTGACCCTACCTACCCCTTAAAGCCCCTACCAAACTGCTGCAGCTCCAGAAACAAGAACTCCATCAACGGCCCAGTCCTGGACCCCTTTCCAGCAAAGCCCCCTGCAGGCAGGAACCGAAAATTGAAGGCACTTTGCGACCAAACACCCTCGCCTTTGCCTGAAAGATGGTGTCTTACACCGTCGCATCCAGCACCATCAGCAAGGACCAGTGAGCAGTTGGTGTTGCCAAGCGTCATGAGACCTGACGTTTTAGCATCGCTTCATAACCAGATGGGCCACCAAGGTTTAGAAACGTACGCTTTGGGCTCCTACAATCCAAGGTCTACTGGCCAGGCATGCACCAGGACACGAAGGCGTACATCGACTCCTGCCAGCGGTGCACCATGGGGCGTCGGCCGACCATCAACACCACGCCGGTCACTGCTGGCATCCCCCACCACTGGAATCCTGGCCATCGACTTCACCAAGCTAGACTCAGCAAGTGAGGGGAGAGAGAACGTCCTTGTCATGACGGACGTTTTCCACGAAATTCACACAGGCAGTACCAACAAAAACCAGGAGGCTGGAAACCCTCGCCAAAATCCCTGGTGCACGACTGGTTCCAGCGTTACGGGGTCCCAGAGAGAAAACACAGTGACCAGGGCCGAGACTTCGAGTCGCGCCTGATCCGGGAGCTGTGCTCGATCTATGGGTGAAGAAGTCACACACCACGCCATACCATCCACAAGGAAATGGCAATGTGAGCGCTTCAACCGCTCCATGCACGGCCTTCTTGCCACTCTAACCCCCAGAGGGGAAGACCAGATGGGCCCGTACACTTGCCAGAACTTGTGCAGGCGTATAACAACACCCCTCACGCCTCCACAGGTTTTGCCCCCCCCTTCCTGCTCTTTGGGCCAGCAACCAAGGCTCCCGTCGACGACCTTCTGGGGGGCCCTACTACAGCGCTGCTGGTGCAGTTGACTGGGTCCACCAGCACCGTCTCCGCCTCCAGAGGCCCCACCTGAAGGCGTACAACCCCGTTTTAAGGGGGCGCAGCGAGAAGGGACGGCTTCACTGACAGAAAGGCTGCAGACCATGGCTTGAGTGTAAAGGGGACTACGTCTACATACGCAATCGCATCATTGGCCGAAACAAGATCCAGGACCTGTGAAACCGACCTATACCGGGGGGACATCACGACCCTATGACGGCCTACCTGTCTACTCGGTCCAGCCCCTGGCTGGCGGTCCAGAACGAGCCATCCATCGAAGGACCTGCTGCCTGCGTGTGCCCCCTTGAAATTGCAGGAACGACGACCAGTCAGAGGTAACTCCATCTCCACCCACCTCTGACTCTGAATCGGACAGCGAGGATGAGCCAGTCCTCCCGGTATTTCCCGTTTTCCAGGGCAGGCGGGGTCCCCAACCGACGCCGGGGATGACTGGGCCCCCCTGTGCCCCCTCCTGTCCGTCTCCGGTATGTGCTACTGGGCCCCCCTACGCCAGCCCCACGGCGGTCTACGCGTCTGGGAGGGAAACCAACAAAAAGGTATACCCCCAGTGCCCGCCTAGACGGCTGAACGCTTGCATAGTTAACTGACTTGGTCAATGTTCTCAGGGACAGTTTTCATACTCCAGGACTGATTTCTTGTAAATACCTCCTGAAAAGAGGTGTTGTGGACTACTTTTTTTCTAATACCTTGTGACATTTTAATGTTTTTCTTCTTTCTTTTTTTTATAAACAGTACATATCGATTGTTCCCCAAAGACGTAAATGATGTACCCTCTGTTTTTCAAAGTCGACAGTAATGACCAAGAGAAAACTACGTTTGTGACTCTTGGGGGAAAATTTGTCCAAAACGGGCAACCCAACCCTAGTCCATGTCTCCTGGGGACTTGACTCTAAGGAGTTTGATCATTCCTTTCTAGCCATTTTGTACCGGGCTTTTTTGGAATCTTGTTCAAATAATAAGCCCATTGTTGTCGTTTTGGTACCCAAATGCCCGGAATTTAAAAATCCATTCAAATATATTTTGTACCCGACTTTCTTGGAATGTTGTTTTAAATAACAAATCCTCTCTAAGTCATTTTTGGTACTTTACATTTTGGAATTTTGTTCAAATAACAATCCATTGTTGCACTCGGTGCCTTTCCCAATGTTTTTGGATTTTTTTGAAAAAACAAATCCTTCCTAGTCATTTTGGTACCTGACCTTTCGGAGTTTTGTTTTAAATAACAACTCCATTAAAGTCATTTTATGTACCCAAAATTCGGGTTTTGTCCAGAAAACAAATCCTTTCTAGTCATTTTGTATTTGACATTTTGGAATTTTGTTTAAATTATATGCCCATTCTAGTCAATGCGAATCTGCCGACTTTCAGAAGCCTTGTAAAAAAAAAAAAAAAAAAAGCAAGCCCTCGTTAGTTGGAATGATATGAATACAAAGAATGAGAGAGAGATGTTTGATGCTTTGTTTTGATACACTGATAAAAGGGTTTGTTTAGGAAGAAATGCCTCTCCAGACTTGAGGTCTAAAGCTCCAGTTTTCCCTATTGATTTATGTGTTGTACTTGATGACTCTGTCATTTTATGTCAGCGAGGACGCTGGTTGTAACAGAGTAGGGGGGGGGGGATGTAGCCGGGTGCTAACAGTGTATAATATTTCTTTGGTTACCTTTCGTGGATGAAAATGTTTTGTTCGAGAGTGTTCCCTGATGTGAGCGACTGGCGTGGAAGAAGAAAATAAAGGGAGAAACTACACCTCGTCCTCCGTGTCTTCTTGACTGGCTGCTGTCCCTTGGCTTCTACGCATTGCTATCTGCCTGTCTTCACCTGCACACCCCTTACCCCTCCACACCATCACAATAGTAAAAATGGCTTGGATGGATGGGATGTGGGGGGGGGGGGGACCTTCACACACACACCACACACACACACACACACACACACACACACACACACACACACACACACACATGTAGGCCTATATATTTATATAATTTAACAATACAACATGACATTCCCTGTTAAGCACAGAGTAAGGAATGAATGAGAACAATAATTTCATTACCATGCCATGATATCACAGAAAAGTATGATTATTTAAACAGTAAAAGAAGACAAACAAGTCATATATAATTCAGGGATAAAAAAAAATTATAATAAAGATAGCTTGGAATGCGTGGTCCTTCATATTAGCAGAAATTAGCACACACACACACACACACACACACACACACACACACACACACACACACACACACACACACATAGCGGACACATTCAGGCTTGACAGCTGACACATTCAGCTTGACAGCGGACACACACACACACACACACACACACACACACACACACACACAGAGGACACATACAGGCTTGACAGCGGACACATTCAGGCTTGACAGCGGACACATTCAGGCTTGATAGCGGAAACACTCAGGCTTGATTTGCCTCAGTCGAGGCAGCCATGTACGGTTCTAAAGAAAGTATAAACGCCGCAGCCGATACACGGGCACTCTAATCACCTGGCACCCCTTTAGCTGCATTGAAGACCGCCGCAAGAAGATCAAATCGGCGTTTCTTCTTCTTCCTCTCTCTCTCTCTCTCTCCTCTCTCTCTTCCTCTCTCTCTCTCTCTCTCTCTCTCTCTCTGTATGTGTGTGTTGGGGGAGGGGAGTGGAAGGGGGTGAGGGGTGTGTGAAAACCGTTCTATACAATACGTAACTTTGACAACAACTTTATCAGCGGTTCAATTACTGCATAGTGATAGAGGTCGGGAGAGCGTGCATTTATATTCAGCTTCGATACGCTTTTACCCGGCCGCCGGCGAGACACATCACCTTAGAACACGGAATTCTCCCCCCTTTCTGTTTGACCAGAGACTGTGCAGAGAGTACGGTCGCTGTACGGTCCCTGGTTTGACGTCTTGGGGCCTGGTACATCTTTTGTTTCGTCATCAGCACAGTTCAAATCAATTTGGCAGTATACGCCAAACCTCACACAAGTGAATGACTTGTGTGTTTAATTTTTCGTTTGGGGGATTTTGTGCTTTTTTGTCG
>JAFLJL010000503.1:9584-31021 GCA_018398815.1 Conus ventricosus | reverse complement strand
GATCATTACTTTTGTGTGTATGTGTATGTGTGCGTGTGCGTGTGCGTGTGCGTGTGTGTGTGTGTGTGTGTGCAGGGAAATCATTGTTATTTTTCACAACACAATCACGTAGAAAAGACAAAAGAAACGTACATTTCTGCAGTCCCCTTGGCATATCCCTGTCCTACCAAGTGGTCTTACCTTATAGAAGAAAAAGGACGAAAATGGGTACCAGTCAGGGAAGGGGTTCTTTTTGTTGTTGTTGTTGCTGTTGTTGTGTTGTTGTTGTTGTTAATCTTCTTCCTCTTCTTCTTCTTCTTCTTTTTCTTCTTCTCCTCCTCCTTTTTCGTTCTTCTTCTTCTTCTTCTTCTTCTTCTTGTCGTTGTATTGTATGCTGTTGTTGGTCTCATCTTCCATATTTTATCAATGGCATAAATCTTACGCTTTGCATTCCATTTTCCCCATATACAGCCAAACTCCGGTCTGTCTTTTCGCAGCATCAGTACCAGCCGCCCACATGGAATACTTGGTGGTCGCTACGCATCCCACTATTTGCTCTTCCCGGTGACTTCTGAGGCATCATGTTCTCTGGTGTCATTCCAAAGAAGAATTTAAGTAGCGCGTCTTTTGTTACGAAATAAGAAATCAGATGTCCTTGGCATCTCACATAGTTTTGTAGCTCTCGATTTCAAAGTGTATCTACGCATAACGAAAGTGATTATCAGAGGAACCAGGGTAAGATATCTAAATCTTTTATATGCGCAGCGAACCATCTTATTTCGATGAGACATAAAACCGAGATAACGATGCACGTGATGATTGTTTCGCTCGGTGCCTCAAAATCGATGGCAGACATAAAAAATAAAAACCGAATAGTGCGGAGAGACAGTCCGTGTGGCAATAAGAGTAAAAGGGAAGCATTATTTGACAGTGCCTTCTTCAACCCCCGCCCCCCCCCCCCCACCCCCCCCCCCCCTCACAAAACACGCCGTGGCGTGTGTATGATGGCGGCGGAAGAAATGGAGAACTGTTATTTTGGTGGCTTTTGCATCAGGTATTAGAAAACTGTCGTCGTCTTTCATTGTCGGTTAATATACACAGAGTGTATTCGTGTAAGATGATTACGGGGATCAAAGACAGTGCTACTTTGTACATAATTATTCCCTCCAGCAGCCTGTAAAACAGTATGTCAAGACACTTTGACAGAAGTTCCAATGTACTGGGTTTTTTTCCATTTAAATCTGCACAACACAACAAAATCCTGCTCGGAAACAAGACGTGTTCATGTATAGGGTACAGCTTATTTTCCTCTACGTGTTTTCAGTTTCCATGTCTGTATTCGGTAAAGTCCTTCTTTGTTTCTATCTTCACAAAACTTATTCTCTGTGCTACGATTTGTAATATCGAGAGTGTTGATTCAGAAGATGACAGCGCACGTAATGTGGATGTCATCCAAACTCCTCCACCGGCGAAAATGCCACAAGACACATTCAGAATGGATGTGCTATGTTGTATGGGATCATCAAACCTTAAGCATGAACAATATGAGTGGAATTAATGCCTTGGGAGAAACAGTCCTGATGGACCATGACCAAAGAGAGCTTACTGGAGCTTTTCTTGTCATCACACAACATGGTTAGCCGTGCTTTTACACACAGATCGGCTTTAAAGTCCCATTTTGGTCCTTAGAATGACAGAAACCTCCCACGTAAAAACATCTCTCTCTCTCTCTCTCTCTCTCTCTCTCTGACTGTCCGTCCGTCCGTCCGTCCGTCCGTCCGTCCGTCCGTCCGTCCGTCCGTCCGTCCGTCCGTCCGTCCGTCTCTCTCTCTCTCTCTCTCTCTCCTCTCTCTCTCTCTCTCTCTCTCTCTCTCTCCTCTCTCCTTTGTAACGTTTTACAACCATCGAAGCCTTGTTGATGTAAATGTTGGCTAGAGTTGTGAATTATCATTCTTACTGTTCTCTTCCCCAGATTTCCAGTCAACGAACACGTCGATTTAATCGTTTCCATCATTTCATTTTTTTAAAGGTCTAACACAATCTGACCCCCCTCACAATTTATGAAACGGAAAAGGTAGAAAAATTTAAAGGTAACTTTTTAGGGGTTTTTTTTCCCAAAATCCTTTTTCTTTACAAAGGGCCCTTTCTTTTGGAGCAAAAAAGCAGCCCAAACAAGTCCCCGGGTTTTAAAAGGGGCATGAAGATGTCCCAAAGGCCCATAACCCGCTCTGTCTTACCACAAGCAACGTCGTTATATTTTCTGCCGCCCACCCGTTTGTCTATTTTAAACCCCCGATTCGATTTGGGAATGCCTGCGGGCATCTAAATTTTTTTTGTTTAAAGGCTTTATTTTGGGGGCATCTTTACGTCGGGTTTAAAACCCCTGGGCCCCAAGGCCCTTCTCAGATGCTTTACGTTTTGGGCCAACTTTTTTGAGAGAGTATAAAAAAGGGTTCCCCCGGATGGGGGGGTAAACCAACACGTGGGGGTTTGTTTTTTTGGGTTTATTTGCTTTTGGGAAGTACTACTACAACATCCCCCATTGCCCCTCCCCCTTTCAACATCCCCGCCCCCCCCCCCCCCCTCCCTCCCCACCTCCTGGTTGTGGTTTTTTGCGGGGCACAAAGGTTCAAGAAATAGGGAGGGACAGCGTGAAATGGGGTTCACTATTGCGTTGCTTTTCCCCCGATTTGGGACCGACTTTGTACCGTGTGCACTTTTTAAAGCGGGGTTTCATTGGGAAGTGTTGGGGGGTTTTGTCCCTTTGTGTGTGTGTGTGTGGTTTTGTGTGTGTGGGGTAGTGTGTGTGTGTGTGTGGGGTTGTGCGGGCGTGCGTGCGTGCGTGCGTGCGTGCGGCGTTTTGGTGTGCGTGCTGCGTGCGTGCGGGGTGCGGCGTGCGTGCGTGCGTGTGTGGGGGTTGTGTGTGTGTGTGGTGGTTGGGGGCTTTTGTGGGGGACGTGCGAGTGTGGCGCGCGAGCCCGGGCGTGTGGGGGTTTGTTATGGTGCGGGAAAGGCGTGTTTTGCGCGTGCCCGTGCGTGGGTGTGTGTGTGTGTTTTTGTGTGTGTGTGTGTGTGTTGGTGTTTTGTTTGAGGTGTTTTTGAACACGTGTGTTTTGGTGGTGGTGGGTGTGTTTTGGGTGTGTGTTGGGTGTGTGGGTGGCAATATTTTTTGGGGACATTCACAATATTTGAAATTTAAAAGTTTTTATGTCGTATACTTACACCCAAACAAAAAAACTATAAAATTTTGTTTTGGGAAAGGGTGTGATTTGTGCATGGAATATTTCAGAGGTTTTGGGTTTTGTATGGGAAGTACGGGGGGGTCCCCCGGTCCGAACCACGGGGAAGAGTGGATCAGGCACCCATACCACACTCACCCAAAGCACAAAAAACCCCCAAGGACATACACTCAAAGACAATATTTATTGCCCCTTACAACACACTCAAAACTGCACACACTAAGTGGGGGGGAACACGGTAAAAGGGAAGAGGACAGAGGGGGGGGGGGGGGGGGAAACACGGGAAAAGGGAAGGAAAAAAGGGGCGAGATACAGAGAGTTTTAACTCGATAGGGGTCAAAAATAAAAAATAAAGGAAAACAATGTTAAGTCCCCGCCCGGGTTTCCCCCCAAATTACCCCCCCTTTTTTCCTTAGAAAGAAAAGAAGAAATAGAGCAACTAAAATGGTCAAAAAACCCCCAGGGCCTAAAATTTTCAGGAAAAAAAAAAAAAAAAAAATAAAGGAAAAAAAAAAACAAAACGAGGGGGAAAAAGGGGGCCTGGCCCACTCCCAAAACCCACTCAGACCTTCCGACCAACATCATCTTGTGTAAACCCAAAAGTCCAAAAGCCCAATAAATGTCTTAAATGGAAGTCGGGATTCCAGCCGTCAGGGGAGGTCACAGAAACCCCCCCTGCCGTCCCCCTCAGCAGCTCCCCCCAGAAACCCCCGGGCCAAAGGGGAGGAGGTTGGCCGGGGGGATTAAAAAGGAAATTTCAGCCAACCGCGAAACCCCCAAAGGAAACCACCAAACAAGCAAAAAAAAACAACCCTAAGGCTGGGTCAGTACCATGCGGGGGAATATTTTTCCCCAGTTTGGTCGGTGCCCGGGGTAGTGGTCATTGGGTTTCGAGACCAAAAAAAAGAAGAATTACGAGGGGGGGTTAAAGAGGGGGGGAAAGCAGCAATAGAAGAAAGGGAAAACCCAAAAAAAAAAATGAGGCCCGCCCCAATAAGAAAGGTGGCCCCCTCAAAAATAAAATACTGAGGAAAAAGGGGGGGCTTGTTTTTTTTTGGGGCCCAAAGTCAGGCCAACATGATCCCGGCCCTAATAAAAATTTAAATTAAAAATGTTAATGAAAACCCTTTTTTTAAATTTGCCACGATTAAAACCTTCCTTAACATTTTCCTTTCGTTTTTCAACCCAAAAAACTAAAAGGTTTTGGGAACATTTTTAAAAAGAATTAAAATTAAATCGACGGGTGATGAAAAACCCAAACTGGAAAATTTTCCCTTTAAAAAAAAAACCCTAAAAAATTTCAACTATCCCCCAGGAAATTTTGCTATTTTAAATAAAAAGGATTAGGGTAAAATGAACCCTCACCCGAAAACGGGCACCCCAAATTTTTAATGCTTTTTAAACGAAAAAACAAAAACATGGGGAGGAAAAAAAACGAGGACGGAAAAGAGAGGGTGGAGGGAGGTCCCACCCCCACCCCCGGAAAATTTTTCCCCCAAACCCAAAACACCGCGGTCCCCTCACGGGAAAAAATTTACTCCCAACAAAAAAGACTTTGGCTCTTAGCCTCCACCAAAACCCAAATATTTTGGGAAAAATTAGGGAAAGTCGACGGCCAAAAAATTTTTTTAAAAAAATTATTTTTTTGTTTAGCGGCCTACCCCGACCGCAATTTCTCGCACTCCACGAGTTTTTTGGGGCAGGACAACTAAAACAACCCTCACAAGAAGCAAACGAAAACCAGAAAAACACGCAAAACTTTTAGAGAGAAACAAACGATAGAAAGAATTATGACCCCCACCTTAAAAATTTTGAAAAGTGATTTATTTTAAAAATTTAAAACCGTGGGAAAAGTACGCAAGAAGCCTATTAAAGGAAAAAAAAACGTACTTCCCAAAAACAGGCTTGTGAAAAGCTAGCCGTGGGGCCCCCGTTTCCCCTCACTGAAAAACCCCAGCGTCTCCAACCCCGGCCCCCCAAACTCCCCCGAGGGGAAAAGAAGGGTCGTGAACCCCAGCCCCGGGCCCTGGTTAGCGGGAAGAGGCCCCCAAGTCCCCAAAACCCCCCAAAACCCCCTTGCCCAATCCAATAAAGGGGATAGCACCCAGGGTGAGGTGAAGATTTCAACGAAGAAATAAAAACAGCAATGAAGCTAAAACCGAAAACGCTACCGGGGGAGAAGGTTGCTTCGACTCGGGGCGGGACTTTTCGCAAAGTCCCCAAAGGGGACGACACCGCGAAAAAAATAGTTTCGTTTCCCTGGGGGGAGTAAACGGGGGAATCTCGAGAAAAACTGGGGGCATGCTTTCCCAGCCCTTTGACACAGCGGGGCCCCTCGGGGAAAAACCCGTGGACGTTACGGGTTTGGGAAGGGGATGAAAAAAACGATTAATAGGGGGGGAAAGGATGGGGGGGAAAGGGCTACACTGGAAACAAAAAATAACAAAAAAACAGGATCCAAAACATTTTGCTAGGGTTTCGGTCTTTGGGAGGGAAATAAAACGAACAGGAAAATCTCCCCACCTGAATTTTACCCCTGGCCAAAAACCTTTTCGGGACAACACCCCCCGACAAAAAATTCTAGTGCCACTGAGGCCCAAAGACGATCCCGGGGCCTATGACAAAAAAAACAGTGAACCATAATAATGTAAAAACAAAACCAGGGGAAAAAACAGGAGGGGCCACCAATTTCGCGAACAACAATTGGGTTTTAACACATTCAACCATGCCCCGTGAAAGCAGCAACCCAAAAAATTTGGACCAGGAATTGATCACCCCTTATCCGACTAAATTAATCTCCCCTCACATTGTCCCCCCGGAATGTGCCGGAACGGGAAACGAAACTCTGAAGCTCCAGGGGCCCAACCCATGAGCCCCTTGCTAACGGGGCCGGATTCTGTGGGGGGGAAAATGGGGGGGAGGGTGACCCGACTCCAGGAAAAAAACCCTTTCCCATACAAATATGGATAGAACCGCTTGTACCCAAAACCAAAAGAAAAGGGCACTCTTGCTAAATAGTGGGGGGAATTTTTCCACCCCCCCCTCATTTCCCCCCTGGCATAGCCACTGGGAGAAGACCGTTCCCTTTTGGTTTTGGAACAGCCCCAGCCCCAAGTCCTACTTTGGGAAAGGGCATCAGTCCGCGGGAGAAAGGCTTCCCTAGGCTGTGAGCTGCAGGACTGGCTGGCGGGAAAATGCCCTTTTCGGGACTGTTAAAGGGCTTTCAGTGCCCCGTGTCACTCCCCGAAAGGGTCCCCCCGGTTTTCGGGTTTGGGGTCTTGTCGGCCCAGGGGCTTTGGCGATACCCGCGAAATGGGGGAAGGGAATTTCCCGGAAATACCCAAACAAGGCCCGGGAAAAGGAACGAAGCTCCTTTTTCGTTCGGGGAGGTTTTGCCCCTCTCAACACGGCGATCTTGTTCTTTTTCCCGGGTTTGGGGGTAACCCCCCCGAAAAACGGTCCAAAGGAACTGATGTCGGCCCCCCTATCGGGCACTTGGGGGCCCTTTTGCAGCTAGCGGACACTGGGGGAGCGGGCAAAACGAGTAAAACCCTCCACGGGCGAGGGCCAATTTTCTGTTCC
Source organism: Conus ventricosus (assembly GCA_018398815.1). Lineage (NCBI taxonomy): Eukaryota > Metazoa > Mollusca > Gastropoda > Neogastropoda > Conidae > Conus > Conus ventricosus. The sequence goes on along the minus strand of JAFLJL010000503.1, from coordinate 24,221 downwards.
AGCAAAAAGGTCACGATGTGTTGTGGGGCCTCGGGCGGGTTGGGGGGTTGGGCAATCATCCTCATGATCCTGCGGAAACACCCCTCCCGGGCTTAGCCCCAAAAGGGCCCAGGACTTTAAACGGGTTTACTGTCCCCTGGAGGGGTTTAAAACGCAGTTTTTCCGCGGCCCGGGGGGGCCCAAAGGGAAATTTTGCCAAAGCCTTTGGCGGGGATCAATCTTAGAAAAGTCCCCGCCCTACCCTAATTTTTGAAAAGTTCTTGTCAAACCGGGGGCAAGGGGTTTTCTGCATCAAATTTCTCAAGATCTTGTTCAGCCCCCCTGAACCCCTAAACAAAAACCCATCCTCCCTTTGGGTTTTGCGTATCAAAGTAGGGGGGAGGGAATAGGGAAAAAACCGGAAAACCGTTCTAGGACTTTCCCATCCCCAACATGGAGTGTATCTCTTTCTTAACACATCCTTTTGAGAATGGGTAGGGGGATACTGTTTGACCCTGACGGGATTTTCCTGGGTTAGAACAAAGTGCACAATTTCCCCCGGTTGCACTTCAGGGGAAACGTCCGAAAGGGATGTCTTGGTTTTCCCTTTACACAGTTCCACCACTTACTTCGTTGACTCTCCGAAAGGGGGTTGGGGAAGGTCTTACGTCCCCCATGTCTTTTCTTGTTGAAGGGGCCAAACACGGAATGCCCAAACCCCCCAACGGGGGGAAATTTTGCAGTCTCCCCCAATTTCACCTTTGGGGGTGAAACCAGCCTGGCATTGCCCCACGGCCCCATATTTTTTGAGTGGGGTTGGGGGTCCCAATTTGGCCCTTCCCCGCGCACACATCACATAATCCCAGTCCCTCACGCGCCAAAAAAGGGGAAAAGGGACCCTCCCCGGGGGATAGCTGAGCTTGTTATGGTGGAGCGGAAAAAGCGCGGGGGCGGGACTTCGTCTCCGGCTGGGCCCCTTTCGCTGGCGACCCTTCCTGCCCATAAAGTACCTTGTACCTCTCTTTGCGTTTGGGGGCCAAATTTCTGGGGGCTAATTCGCGGGTGGATGCGACCCCGTTTCTTAAAGGTCGACCCACTTTTTCCCGGGCCTGGGGCCCTTATTTCCCTGCTGGGCACTGTCGGAGGCCCCTGTTGGCGGGGAACAACATTGGTCCCTTCACCGGGCGACCAAGGCACTCGAATGGCGAGAACCCCAAGCTCTCTTGAGGCCCCTCTCGATACGCAAATAAAACAGTGGCAAAAACGATCCCAATCCTTGGGCTTTCCCTGCGCTAGGCGGGGATCATTTGGGTTGAGAGTACCATTGAACGCTCACTGCCCATTGGCCTTGCTGGTAGGGCCCTGGGCACCCCTTTTGGGGCGGGAGAAACTTAATTTCACCTCTGACTGACGGGGGGGCGGGACATAAAAGGGGGCCCCCGGGGCCCGGAAAAAGAACTTTAAACGGAATTCCAAGTCCTGTCCACATGTTTTCCCGAGGCTTTTTGCAACAAATCCCCGGCGTCAATTCTCTTCAAAGGTGTTGCTTCCGGATACCTGTTTGCGTAGCGACCATCACCAAAACTGGCCCTTTTGGGGCCACGAGTGAAGTGGGCATGGGGTTGAAATCCACACCAACTTTTGGGGAAAGGGGGTAAAACCCATTAAGGGGACTTTTCCCCGAGGGGACACAGTGTTACATTTCCTTTTCCCTCGCCTTTTTGGGAGCGTCGCATGTCCGGCAATACTTTCCCGACTTTAAGGGAATACCAGGGCCCGTAAAATTCTTGCTGGGCTCGCCCCAAAATACACGGGGCTCCAGGTGTCCGGGATGGGGGTGGCGTGCCCCCGTCGTAACACGGTGTTAGCAGTGCCCCTTTGGGGACCAATAAAAATGCGTGGGGGTCAATAGGATGACCCAAACGGGGATTTTACTAGCCCCCTTTCCCTCGGACGAACCCCCATGGGTGTTCTCACCCCGTCCCTTTGGGGGCCCTTTTCCCCAAGCATCGGAAAACCTTTTTTAAAGGGGGGGAAAAACCCTTTTCCTGGGGGGGGGACTTTTGGTATCCTGCTCAAGGGGGACCGTCGCTTCTGAGAAAGGGGTTTTAGTAAGGGCCTTAAAGCTTCCCCCTTTTCCCGGGGGCCCGAAAAAGTTTTAATCAAAGGCCGCAAACACGTCTGGAGGGGGCTCAGGTGGATCCGTCGGGGTTTCCCCCTCTCAAAACGAACGGAATTTTCCCAATGAGGAAGAAATCTGGGTTTTTTTTAGAGCCCCGGCCCAAAATTTGCCCAAGTAGGGGGGGAGAATTTTCAAGGACCCACCCCGTGAAGCTTGGAAAATTCTCTTCCCCCCCGGGTCGGGGCCCCCGATTTTCCGGATGGGGTCCTCGGGGCCCAGTTCCTCATCCCACGAAGATTGGGGGTCGACCTGTAGCGGATTGCCTCGAAATATCTTCTGGCCCACGACGGGAAAGGGGAAAATTTTGGGGACTCGGGGTAGTCACCCCCCCACCTCCCCTAGGGGACCCCCGACTCTGAACCCCCGGGCTTTTCCCCCTTGTTTCCTCTGCGGGCGTCAAAAGGACGAATGTTTCCCGCTTCCCCCAGAAAGGAAAACAAGGCCCCAGGGGTTTCCGGGGGGCCCGGCCCCTCCTTTGGGAAAGGGTTTTCCTCCTCCGGGGGGGGAGGCTCCTTTTAAAACCCCCTGTTTGCGTTCCTTCCCCTTTTGGGCCCCGACCCCCCCGGGCCCGGCGGGAAAAAGGGCCCTTGGCCCTCCGCGAAAGGCCCTTTGGCGAAACCTGATGGGCCCGGGGGGAAGGTCTTCGGGGTTGGGGACTCTCCCCCGGTTTAATTTAGATCCCGGGGATAGGAATTGGGGAGCTGTGAGTAAAAAACCGTCCTTCGGCCCCTTTTCCCAAAACCTCGATCCAAAATTCGAAAGGGGGTCCAAGCGTTCGCCAAAATGGTTTTTAAAAATCCCCATCGGAATCCCTTTCCCCATGGGGCGGAATTTCTTCCGGTTTTAAAATTTGGGGGTCAATGTAGGCGAGACCGAAGGGCAGGGGTTTTTGGTCCTGGGAAGAAAAGTACCCCGGGGGAATGTCCCCCGAAAGCTTCTTTTGCCCCCCCCAGGCGGCTTTGCAATTAGGGACATTCCCTTTTTTTCGTCTGGGAAAGGGTTATAGGGGCGGCCATCACTTCAAAGTGGTCGATGTAAATATCGATGTTTTCAGCCCCAAACGGGAAAGGGAGGCATCCGGGGTTTCCCGGGGGTGCCAAGGGGAAATCCTTCCCCCCGGGTAGGGGTGTTCTTCTCCCGGATGGGGGGGACAACCCATTCGCCCAAAAGGGCGGGGGCTGACAAGGGGTTTTTTTCCTTTACCTTTTTCGTTCTTTTTCCGACGGGCCCCCAAACCCCTAGATCCTTTCCTTTTTTCGAGGGTTCCCCTTCCTTTTTTTTTTCCTCTCTAGTCTTTTCCCCCCATCCCATTTTCCCTCGTCTCTCCTCTTTGGCTTCTTTTTTTCCTTTCCCCCCCCTTTTCCTTTCCTTCGCTTCTTCCCTCCTTTTCCAGGCTCCTCTCCTCCATCTCCAATTTTCCCTGTTTCTTTTTGGCCCCTCCCCCCTCCTCCCGCTCTTCCCTTTTTCCCTTTGGGTTCTCTCCCCCCGCCCCTTCTTTTCCTTCGCTTCTCTCTCTTCCTTTTCCCTTTTCCAGGGAGGAAGGGGTCCCAAAGGGGAAAACGCGGAGAAATGGGGGGGAAGGGGGGAAAAGGACTTCCCAGGGCGGGTTTGGGAAAGGGCCTCTTGGTCCTCCCCTTTGGTCCCAACGGGCCGGGTTTGGGGGCCTGGAAAAAGGAAAAAAATTTTGGTGCTCTTTCAGGAATGCCTGCCCAGGGGAGTTTTTTGCCAACCAGATTCCCGCAGTGACGGTAGGGGGGGGTGGGAGCACCGAGGGAAAAAACCATTTGAGTGGGAGTACTCATAGGCGCCGCCCCTACAAAGGCTGTCTAACCAGGAACGATTTTTAATCTTCTTATTCATAGAGCGAGTATAGGGCGGGTTTAAAAAAGGATCCATGGTTTGGTGGGCCCCCTTTACGGGGGAAACAAACCCAACAAAAAAAGGTGCCCGAAAGGTGGACAACATCGAAAACCCTGAGAAAAATACAGGGTTTCCCGGGATGGCAACAATACAAAAAACCCCCGCTTGGAGAACTGTCCCACTAGGGGGCCAAAACCCCTTTAAAAAACCAAAAGGAAATATCATGCAATGCTCCCACACAGGCAAACACCCAAAGGTGGGAAAGAAACACGTTTTCTGGATCAAAAACACAAATGCTATGGGGCGGCCCCAAGGGGGGAATCAACCAACAATAAATTTCCCCTTTCGACCCAAGAATTCCCACTAAAGTCCAAAGACTAGTCAAAGGGGGGTATTTCCAACAATAAAAAATTTGAGAAAATCCAAACCCCAAAATACCCCAAAAACACCGAAAATTGTTTCCTTAGGCAAAAAAAACGGAAGTTCCAAAAACGAGCCAAACAGTTTGGAAAACTTTTCCCCCAAAAAAAAGTAGCAAAATCCGTCTAAGTCAAAAATGGGTTTTAAAAAAGCGTTGGGTTTTTTTCAAGGAAACCAAAAAACCTGACACAGGGTTCTGCCTAATTTTCTAAAAAAGGAAGTGTCGATGAAACAGAAAACGGGAAACCCCGGCCCGGAGAACGACTCCTCTTAAGATTATAGAAAGACGAAATTCCCGTCCAATATCCAATTTACGTCGATCAGTCAAGGCCTATCTTTCTTAGGTGACTGACTCAACTAACCACAAAAAGCTGGGGTAAAAACGCCCCTTTTCCAAAAACCCGGGAAAAAGGGTTTTAAACGATCAAAAAGGGTTTTAAAAAGTCGCCCCCAAATAGCAAACCCCCCGGAAAAGAACAACGAGTAAATTTACGCCCTACCATTATAAAAAAGGGAAAAACAAAAAAAAATCAAACACAAAGGTCATGTAAAATTTTCCACCTAAACAGGGAAAAGGGTGTAACAGATTTTAAACACCCCAAAGGGGGGAATAACAAACCCCAAAAAAACCGCAAACACCAAAAAAACGCAAGTATTTCCGCAGAAAACAAAAAGGTTAATTTTTTTTTTTTTTTTTTTTTTTAAAATTTACCCCAAAAACGGGGAGGGAGAGAGCGGTAGCCCTTTAAGGGGAGTTTTGAGGGGGGAAGGGCACTTCGCCCCCCCCTCCCTCCCCCCCTATCCCCCCCCAAAAGGGCTTTCCTTTTAAATCTAAAGCCCTACCCGCCAACTCCCCTTAAACACCCTCAAAAGAGACAAAGGGATCCTGCGCCCTTTGCAAGGTGGCAGACTAAACCCCAAATAAAAAACCCCCCTTCCCCGGGATCTCCACCAAAATTTTCAAATTCGGGGGTCCCACGGCCGAACCACAGGGAAGGGGTGGAGTCAGGCACCCCTACCACACTCCCCCCACAAAGCACAAAAAACCCGGACATACACCAAAAAAATTTTTTATTGCACCCTTACAAAAACCCCCACACTGCCCCACATAAGTGGGGTGGGAAAAACTGGTTTGAAAGAGAGAGGACAGAGAGAACCAGGGAAAGGAAGGAAAGAAGAGGGGAACGGGGAGATTAACTTGGGTAGGGGTTTAAAAATAAAATAAAAAAAGGAAAAAAAATTTAAGTCCACCCGTCCCCGGGGTCCCCCAAATTACACCTCTATTTTTTCCCTTTAAAAGGGAAAAAAAGAAATTGAGAAAAAATCCAAAAAATTTCAATCAAAAGGGCCTGAAAATTTTAAGGAAAGAAAAAAAAAAAATAAAGGAAAAAAAAAAAACAAAAAACAAGGGGGAAAGAGGGGGGCCTGGACCCCACCACTCCCTCAGACCCCCCTTTTTTTTGACCAGTACACTCTCTTTTTGTCAACCAAATTTCCCAAATCCAAAGATGTCTTTTAGGAAGTCGGGACTTCCCCCGTCATGGGAGGGCCACACCCCTCCCTTTCCGTCGCCCCCGCCGCTCTCCCCAGCGCCCCCAGCCAAAGGGGAGGTAGGCCCCGGGGGTTTTAAAGAATCCCGCCCAACCGCGAACCACCGAGAAACCCCAAACAAGCAAAAAAACAAACCCTAAGGGGGGGGTCAGGACCATGTGGGAAAAACATTCCATTTTGGGCAGGTCAAAAGGGGGAGTGGTCAGTTGGGCGGACCAAAGAAAAGAAGAATTTTACGGAGGGAGATAAGGGGGATAAAACACAGATAGAAAAGAAAAGCAGAAAATTTAGGTCCGTTTCCCAAAAAGAAAGGTAGGCGTCCCCTCGAAAATAAAAAAACTGAAGCAAGGAAAAAAGGGTTTTAGGGAAAGTCATGTCCCATGGGTACGGCCCAAACCAATTAAAAAAATGTTAAGGGAAAACCCGTTTAAAATTTTCCCGAGTCAACCTTCCCTTTAAAATTTTTCCTTTTATTTTTAAACCAAAAATAACATAAAGGTTTGTAGGAACATTTTAGAAAAGAATTTTTTAATTTAATCGACAGGTGATTGAAAAAACCACTGGCAGACCCCCCTTTAAATAAAAAAAAACCTAAAATTCAAACTATCAACCCCTAGGGATTTTGCTATTTTAAATATAAAAAGGGGTTTGGTCAAAAGAACACTCACCCCCAAAAATGCACCAAAAAATTTATGCATTAAAAAGAAGAAAAGAAAACAAAGGGGAGGAGAAAACCCAAAGATGGAAGAAAAGGGGGGACCCTGGGGCCCACACCCACCCCCGGGGAAAATTTTTTTCCCCTCAACCAAAAAACCCCCTTCCCCCCACGAGTCAAAATTTTTCTCTCCAACAAAAAAGACTTAGGGTTTTTAGCCCTTCCCCCCAAAAGCAAAAAGTTTTGGAAAATTAAAGAAAGTACGACGGCCATTAAAATTTTATTGAAAAATTATTCTTTTTTTCTATGCGTTTAGCCATAAATCCACCGGCAAATTTTCTCGCACTCACGAGATTTTTAGCAGGAAAAAACAAAAAAAACCCGGGACAAGAAGCGACAAAAAACCCGCAAAACACGCAAAACTTTTTGAGAGAAAAAATAACGATTGAAAGAATTTTGCCTCCACCTTTGAAAATTTTAACGGGATTTAAATTTTTCATTTAACCCTGGGGGGAAAAAGGACGCAAAGAAGCCTATCTCAAGGGAAAAAAACGGCACTTCCCCAAGGTTGTGAAAAGCTAGCCGGTTTCTACGCTCTGCTCACTTAAGAACCAGCGTCTCCAACACCCGGGCCCCCCAACTCTCCCCGAGGGAAAAGGGAAAGGTTTGTGAGACCCCAGCCCCAGCCCCCGGTTAGGGAGGAAGAGAGTCCCCAATTTGCCCCAAAAAAACCAAAAAACCCCCAGGGCCCAATCCAATGAAGGATAGCACTCCAGGGGGAGGTGAAGATTTCAACGGAAAAAAATCAAAAAGCAATGAAGCTGAAAAAAGGAAAAAAGCAAACCCGGGAGAAGGATGAAATTCCCACTCGAGGCCCGGCCCTTTTGCAAAGTGCCAAAAAGAAAGACACCGCGACAAAAAAGTCAGCTTCGATTCTAGGGGGAGTAAAAACGAGAATCCGAGAAAAAAAGGGCATCTGTCCCGACCTTTACCCCCGCGAGGGGGCCCCGTGGAAAAACCCCGGGGCAGTTTTTCGGTAGGAAGGGAGGGTGATTTAAAACAGATTATTTTAAGGGGGGGAAAGGGTGGAGGAAAGGCAAAACGGAAACAAAAAATAAAAGGGAAAAAAGGATCCAAAACAATTGCTAGGGTTTTCCCGTCGTCGGATGGGAAATTAAAAAAGAAACGGAAAAAATCTCCCCACCGAATTTTCCCCCGGGCAAAAACCCGTTTTGTGGACAGGGATGTTTGTTTGTCTTTTGTTTTTTTTGTATGTAGCTTTACAAAAACAAAAAATTTTTTGGGGCTATGGGTCCCAAGAGTCGGGAAAATATAGGGGCCCTAACCCTGTAGCTCAAAGCAGTTTCTCTGCCTTTCGGGGTTCTTTTTTTAAATGGGGTTTTTAAATAGTAGGCTGGGATCAAAACACATGGGAAGGCTTCAAAGACGTGAACGTCTGGTGCCAGTGACGAGGCTAGATTTTCTTCCACAACTGATTTGCCTTCATTCTGTTACCTATATTTCCAAAATGGGCATCGAATAGCAAACGATGACGTGAACACAAGGCTGTGCCAAAAGCTCTTGAAATGCACAGTCTGAACAAAATATTAAATCTGAAGAAACCTTTATCAAATGTAATGCCCATCACGATCAAAGTGCAATTTGTCTAAACATTAACACACAGAAACATCCTAAATCGTTATAATATTAGATTATGGACTCGTATACGAATCCACCCACCCTCTCACCCTGAAACGTTAGTGTTTTATGTACGTCCTTACCAAACTCTCTATCACACTTCACATTTTCTCTTCCCTTCGTTTTCCTTCAGTCATGCCTTCCCAAAAGAAAACCACGGAAGAAATGGCAAAGCACAAACCTCCTAAATCACATATCCGACCCAGGGAAAGCAATGATGACAAGCAGGAAATCGAACTTCGCAACAAGTTGTGCATCACCACAGAAGCAGTCTGAACGATCCTGCCTGCTCCAGCCAGCCATCGTCTGCCGTGACATCAGCCCAGATAACGATGCACGTGCGGATCGTGTTGCACGCAGATCCAAAATTGATGGCCCACATGGAAATGAGCGCTGCGCAAAGAAACTCTTGGTGACAGCAGGATCGACAGGAAGAGAAACCTCATCTGACATCATCGTCTCCATGGTAGAAAGACGAAAAAGAGAAACATAAAAAAGAAAAGAAAAGAAGAAGATATATGACAGACTGGTCGTGTCAAAATCGTTGGTTATGAGTCGAGCGGACCGATTTATTGCACAAAATGGCCGTTGAATCTTGCGCTGAAGTGAATGAAGCTTAAGTGATTGCTCGTTCATTTTCGTTGTCCTGAGTGGTTTGTATCTTGCCTGAAGAAGACCTAAGAGATCGAAACGCGTCGTGTTTTGTCTTGTGATTCGTTTGTCTACGTTTTCTTGGCGGTTCGCTATTAATTACATTTAAAATGTGTTTGGATTTCCGCCTGCTGTCGCGTCACTTTGCAACTAATCTAACAAAGCCAGTTGTTTTTATACGACAGCACCATGTAGTTTTATATAAGACAGCACCGTGTAGTTTTATATAAGACAGCACCATGTAGTTTTATATAAGACAGCACCATGTAGTTTTATATACGACAGCACCATGTAGTTTTATGTACGACAGCACCATGTAGTTTTATGTACGACAGCACCATGTAGTTTTATGCACGACAGCACCATGTAGTTTATGTACGACAGCACCATGCAGTTTTATGTACGACAGCACCATCTAGTTTTATGTACGACAGCACCATGTAGGTTTATATACGACAGCACCATGCAGTTTATATACGACAGCACCATGTAGTTTTATGTTCGACAGCACCATGTAGTTTTATATACAACAGCACCATGTAGTTTTATATACAGCACCATGTAGTTTTATATACGACAGCACCATGTAGTTTTATATACGACAGCACATTCTGATTGATTTCCAGAAAGTTTCTTGTGATACAACGAGATGCAGAGTTATGCTGCCTCGCGTTTCATATTGAACATCAGAGAGGCTGGATTTTTTTCTGTACATTTCACATGGGATATTGAGAAAACAACTCTGCAGCTCTCCTGGCGAGGATGGGAATTCGCTAAACACATCGCAAGAAACTCACTGTGCTCAAGACGGATGGAGAAAATAATCTTGTACTGCGGTAACTGCACAGGGTTATATTGTGTTTATCGCATTTCATACACAACACGGGACTTCCATGTGCGACAGATTACAAGGCAGTTGACAATGTTGGTGTTTGCCTCCACGCGGCACTCTCCTCTTTTGTGAGATGGAGCGTTCCTTTACACTTAGATGAGATTGATATTTGACTCTTCTCTTTCTTTCTACTCCTCTCTCTCTCTCTCTCTCTCTCTCTCTCTCTCTCTCTCTCTCTCTCCTCTCATCATAATCAGGATCGTCATCATCATCATCACCATCGTTATTCTCTCTCTCCCCCCCCCCCTCCCCCCCCTCTCTCTCTCTCTCTCCTCTCTCTCTCTCTCTCTCTCTTCTCTCTCTCTCTCTGACACCCTACTCCCCTAACAAATGGGCCACTAGAAATAGATTTAAGTGGAACAGGCAACTGATGGTAATGATCGATTTATGAAATCTGCCAAGCGCTTCCTCTCTTTCTCCTTTTCCCTTTCCTTTTCCTTTCCCTTTTTGTTTTATGTCGACAACCCTGGCACAGCATACTGCCCAAAGCCAGGGGAAAGGATGCCAGGATGTAAATGATCCTTGTGGATTGGCATCCGATCTGGCAGCCAAATCTGGAATGGGCAGGTGCTTGATGCCACATCGTCTCTTGATTTCTAAATGACATCGGCATGTTGAAGGAGTATGAAGGAGGAGGAAATGGAGAGCGGGAAGGGAGGCGGGGTGTTAGGCAATGATAACATCATCATCATCAGCGACATCAGCGACAACCTCAAAAGAACAAGAGAACGGGAGGTATATGGCCGATCTCCCATCATAAGAAAAGGTTTTGGCTGAACCCAAATAAAGTTCTTGATCCGTATTGCTCGAGAAAGAGATTTTCAACATTTGTCGCATTCCATAGCTTGACAGCATGGTAAAAATGTGAATGTAATAGTCATGAGATAAACCATAGGATTTTTAAAACCCAGCGGTTGATTCACCATTTTCGTATAAAATTCACATAATTTTCAGTGCAAACAATTGCTTGTTATGAGGCTTTAGATCAGAAAGGAAATCCTTTTTAGTGATATACGGCCATTTTTTGGCCCGTTTGTTATTAATAGTAATGACCTCTCCTTGGTCCTTTGAAGACAATCAGAAGGACAGGTTGACAAACTGTGCAACAACAGTCACTTAGCTTGAGAGCTAAAGCTTCACTGGATGAAACATTGAATCTTTTTGTTCTGACAGCTACGTGGGAATAGAGACATATTGGTATGATGTGTTTATTGATACATTTTTTTTATCTATCTTTATTCCTGATCATGGCGATTACATTTCACAAACTGCAGTGCAACACCCAACATATTCAATGTTCCACCTTCTCAACAATTCATGAGCAGCATATTGACCTCTTTGTTACCTTTGAATATACAAAAACAGAGAAGGAAACTACATAACTAAACGAATTTGATTTTTCTCCATTTTCTTTCAAAGTCAACTTCTGTAAATTATCGAGCTTATATGATGATGATGATGATATAGCTTATTATTATTATTATTGTCATTCATTTTATTATTATTATATTATTATTATTATTATTATTATTATTATTATTATTATTGTTGTTGTTGTTGTTAATTTTACGAAAAAAAACAGCGCAGACTTACATTTTCAAAGATAGACAAACCATACATGGATGAAAACGATGCACAAAAAAGCCAACCGAGGAACGGTGCCGCAGAAAAGCACCCATACAAGAGCCAGTCACATCGCAGACAAACAACAGGAGATCGGAACCAGTCTGAGCTTTATCTCCGGAGCTACACCTTCTCTGATCAGAGAGGAAGGACACTTAAACCCACCGGTCAAGCACCTCTAAGAGGCAGAAGCTGCAGAAAGGACAAATGAGGCATACAAACCTGACCGGCGGCCTGCATCACAGAGAAATATCCAGTGGTACCCCCCCTGCCATCCAGTATCAATGAGACAATGAGATCATATACCTCTCCTCTCCGTTATGTGTGTGTGTGTGTGTGTGTGTGTGTGTGTGTGTGTGTGTGTGTGTGTGTGTGTGTGTGTGTGGTGTGTGAGACAGAGAGTGGTACTCATAACTCATTTAGGCAGTGCGTGTGTGCGTGCGCGCGCGTGTGTGTGTGTGTATGTCTGTGTCTGTGTGTGTGAGTGTTTGTGTGTGTGTGTGTGTGTGTGTGTGTGTGTGTTGTGTGTGTGTGTGTGTGTGTGTGTGTGTGTGTGTTTGTGTGTGTGTGTTTTCATCATCAGAGATATTTTGTTGCTGTTGTTGAGATCATCATACATGCAGATTTCAGCAACGATGCTTGTTAAGCAACATCATTTTTGTTCAAAGCGATTATATAAAGTTAATTTAAACATCGTGTGGGAAACTTTAAGAAACGTATTCTGTGTGACGAAATCCTCGCACCATGAACATGATTATGTACAGTTGATATCCAACACTCCATGATTTGATTTCTTCTCCACTCCCCTATCACACTGCCCCCCCCCTCCCCCCGCCCCCCGCCCCTCTTCCCTCACCCGCTGCTCCCCGTACCATTGCCCCCCCTCTCTCTCTCTCTCTCTCTCTCTCTCTCTCCTCTCCTCTCCTCTCTCTCTCCTCTCTCTCTCTCTCTCTCTCTTTAACGATGTAGACAGATTGGTGGATGGATAGAAAAAAAAGATAGATGGTTGTAGATAAACACACAAGACAGACAGACCACTAGACAGACAACAGAAAGGCAGATAGCTGGAGAGAGAGAGAGAGAGAGAAAGAGAGAGAGAGAGAGAGAGAGAGAGAGAGACAGACAGACAGACAGACAGACAGACAGACAGACGACAGACAACAGAGACAGCAGAGCAGAACAGAGTCAGAGACAGAAACAGCGGAGGCTGATACGTATCTATATTTACGGACTTTCATTACATTATCAGATCTGAATACTAAAGCACACAACACAGTACAAGCTGCCCAGTCTGATCACTAATGGTAAGTCATTTGTGAGAAAGTTTTTTGTTTGTTTGTTTGTTTGCTGTTTTTCTAACTTGACAACCAGCTGGTCAGCAGTCATCTTGAGCCATAGAAATCAATACGATAATGAATCTACAATACGATAATGAATCTACAACATACTGAACCGGAGATCACGGCAGAGAAGAACGAAAGGGAAAGGTATCCCCTTGATGATACGTCTGGACGGGATTGTAAAGATAACAATGATTGTAGAGTTTAGTGAGGAGAGAGAGAGAGAGAGAGAGAGAGAGAGAGAGAGAGAGAAGAGAGAGAGAGAGAGAGAGAGAGAAGAGAGAGAGAGAGAGAGAGAGAGAGAGAGAGAGTTTGTGGGGAGGGAGGGAGAGATATGGAGAAAGGAAAGGAAGGGATAGAAAGGAGAGAGGGAGAAAGAGGGGAGGTGGGGGTGGAAAGAGGGAGAGAGAGAAGAAAAAGAAGAAGAAAAGAGAATAAAGAGGGACCAGACGGATGTTTCGCAATAGCATTTTATTTAATTGGCATCAGCAGGGGCCCTGGAAGACGAAGAACAGACTTGTTGGAAGCGTTTTGCCCCAAAAGTAATATAAACGGCGGATCATTACCCTTGTCCTTTTCTGTGGCATAGAATTTTACCACGAGGGTCTTTCCTTGAGGAGATTACAAATGGAAAATAAATGTACATTTCCGTTCTTCCTATTTCAAATTTGACATCTTACTGTAAACTGTAAACAGATGGAGTGGTTGATACTTTTTATTTTAATCCAACGGTTTCTTTGAGGCAATATGGCCAAACCAGTCTTTTGTTCTATGTCGCCACTTGCATTGATCGTCACGTGTCTTGAACGACATCGTCAGCCTTGTTTTTGTTTCCTGGGTGTAATCCACATGGGTGTATACTGAAGAGGACACTGATGACTTTGATCGTTTGGTGAAATGTCTTGGATATTTTACTAGTGGCAAATATTAACACTCATCTCCAATAAAACAATAACAGAGCTTTTCATCGTCAGGTTTTAAACAAAGAAAATTTTAATAAACATTGATGATATTTTGTTCCATTGCCTGCTTTGCAGTATTTCTTAAACTTTGCAAAAGGGCAAAAAAAAAAAAAAAACCCTGAGCTAAAGTTTTGGGATTGTACTGCTAGCTAGACCTCCAAGCCCTGAATAAGAGAACTTGGTGTACATAGTTCTCACCACTTGGTAGTATAGTATATTCAAATTTATGACAAAACAGAAATGCATGAGTTCACTCATAGGCGGACACTGCTTCGCTTTGCAATACTACAGCCTCTAGTGCAACCAGAAGCTGTCAATCTGGCTGCAGAAACAACAGGAGGACTTCGTGTTAACGACCAGTCTTTATTCTTTCGCTTCTTGTCATCAGACCCACCCACGTGCCTGTTTCGAGCGTTCAAGGAAGACAGCACGCGCGCAACCAGGATCACTAATGGCAAGGAACTGTCTGTATATATTTCCGCTGGATCATTTAATAGTTATTAGAAGACATAAAATAATTCAGTGATGTTGTCACTAAACAATTATTGCTCAATGAATGTTGCGATCTCACGTGTAGATGAGGTTATAAAGAGTTGCAGGATTGGGGGAAAGGGGACGTATGGAGAACAGGAAATGGACTTATGCTGAAGAACAGAAATGACTTATGCTGAAGAACAGAAATGGACGTTATGCTGAAGAACAGAAATGTACTGCTAATGCATATTAAGGATGGTAGTAATGCGGCGATTGATTTTCAGAAAAAAAGGAACCGCTCTTCAAAAGTTAAATCTGTAGAGCTCTGAAGAGACATACGGTTGCTCTCT